>ML777066.1:409679-438744 GCA_009831015.1 Picea engelmannii | reverse complement strand
CCCCCCTCCGCTTAAAGGTAGAAAGTTGAGGGGGCTCCAGAATTCCATGTACGCCGTTGATCTGGGTGCGTGGATGCCTGCCGTCCAGATTTGCTTGTCGCTTACCACAGGCGTATTTTGAGTCCGGTACTTAGGGTAAGTGGGTTTTTAACCCACTCCTTTGCATTCTAACCCACCTTACAATAAATGTTGCTAACATTAGGCTCCATGGGGGATAGATTTGTCCCTGTGATGCTCTAAGGACTCTTTTGCAGATTCAGTGCCTTGCTATTGGGCTATGGAGTCATTTATTAAGCTGAAAACAAAAACAATATTTACAAAAACAAAAGAGCCGGCTGTGGCTCACAAAAAACATTTATTCAAGAAATGCCCATTTACTGGGCCATTAAAAACTTATTTTCCTTCCAAATCCTGCAACTTGTAAGTGTTGTTTGAAAATACTTCAGAGATATTGAAAGGCCCAAACCAGAGGGCATCAAACTTACTGTGCTTTCCCTTTTCCTGCCTAGGTGCATCCCATTTGAGCACCAGGTCACCCTGCTCAAATTCTTTCTTTTTGTTCTTTCTATCAAAAGCCTGCTTGATCTTTTGTTGATGATTGTAGGCCCTGTTCATGACCTGCTTTCTGATCTGTTGCACTTCCACCATCTGATGAATCCTTTTGACCATATTGTCAGGCTCTCCTTCAAGGTCCTGGAGGAATTTCGCCACAGGTAAGGCGAGCTGAGTAGGAAAAACAACTTCTGTCCTTTAAACTAGTTGGAAAGGTGAGATGCCGAGGGACCTTTTTGTTGTCACCCGATCGGCCCATAGAGCAAATTTGAGTTTCGAATCCCAGGCCCTTTTATGGTCCTCCAACAATTTCTTAATGAGCTTGATCATACTTTTATTAGAAGATTCTGCCAGTCCATTTCCTTGAGGATAATAGGGAGTAGAGTGAATCAACGAAATCTCAAACTGTTCACAGAACTTGACCAGGGGCTTAGACCTGAAGGGGGTGGCATTGTCAGTGACAATTCTGCTGGGGCAACCGAATCTGGTTAAGATGTCCTCCAGGAAGCTGATAATTACTTTGTGAGAAGTGCTTATGGTGGGGATAGCCTCTATCCATTTGGTGAAATAGTCTGTTGCAGTCAGGATCCATCTATGCTGGCCACTTGAGGGAGGATGAATTTCTCCATTGAAGTCCAATCCCCACTGCTAAAAGGGTGCTGAAACTACTACAGGCTTCAATGGCAGAGATCTGAGCTGCTGCTTTCCTGAGAACTTTTGGCATTTGATGCAAGCTCTAATTTCTCTACAGACGTCAGGGAATAGAGTGGGCCAGTAATACCCAGCTCGGAGGATCTTATAAGCCGTGGTATTCCAGAAATGATGACCTCCGCAAAGACCGCTATGGAAATCAAACATAACCTTCTCGGCTTCTTGCGGGTCCAGGCACCTTAAAAATACCCCTAGAGGGTCTTTCCAATACAAGACTTGGTCAAGTAGGCAATATCTGACTGCTTTGAGTTTTAAAGCTCTCGCCTTGTTTTTTCCCATTCCGTCAGGAGGCTTCAATTCTTGCAGAAAGTACAAGATATCCTTGTACCAGGGGCATGCTGCTAGGGATAGGGCACCCTGAAAATGCTTGTTGGATGACTCAGCTTGCTCATTGATGAAGTTAATCCCCAAGGCTTTGCAATTGGATTCAGCCAGTAACTTGGCTAAACCCTGCCCCTTTATCAATTTGGTGGGCTTAACCTCCAGATCAAACTCCAAGATCTTGGCAATCCATTTACCTCTTCTCCCATCTATGTCAGGCTGTATGAGGATGTCCTTCACAGAGGCCAAAGGAACATACGCAGTGATCTTTGAGTGCAAGACATAGACTCTGAAAGCTTTGAGAGATTTCACTAGGGCATAGGCTTGCTTCTCCATTATCTCGTACCGGAGTTCTGCATCTCTCAATGCCTTGCTGTAGAAGGCAATAGGTTGCTCTCACCCTTGATCATTTCTCTGCAATAAGACCGCTGCTACTGTATCACAAGAAGCAAAAGAAAAAATCAGGAAATCTTTGGAATAGTCAGGATTGATCAGCACAGGTGCCTCAGTCAATGCCCTTTTTATCTGGACAAAAGATTCCCTGGGTTCAACGGTCCATTTCACTTCATTTCCCTTCCTGAGCATGGTTGTGATGTGTCACACCAGCTCAACAAAATTTGAGACGAATCTCCTCAGAAAATTAATCTTCCCCAAAAAGGCCTGAACTTCCTTCTTGGATCTGGGAGGCGACAGGGTATGAATTGCCTCTACCCTACTAGGATCAATTCTCACTCCCTCTGCTGATACTATATGGCCTAATAGCTTCCCCTCCTTCATAGCAAACAAATATTTCTTGGGGTTTAAAGATAAGCCATACCTGTGACACTTCAGGAAAACTTTGTTCAAGTGGCAACAATGCTCTTTGTCTAACCTGGAGAAGACTGTGATATCATCCAAATAGATCACTACAAACTGATCTTTCTCCCCAATGAAGGCTATATCCATAGCTCGCTGAAATGTTTCCCCTGCATTCATCAATCCGAAAGGCATTTTGGCATACATGAATGTGCCCCAAGGAGTGGTGAAGGTTGTTTTCTCTCTGTCCTCAGGCATGACTGATATTTGATTATACCCTGAAAACCCATCAATCATGGATATCCTTGATGCACCAGTTACCTTCTGCAATATGTGTTCCATGTTGGGCAGAGGATAATTGTCTTTTCTTGAGATTCTGTTTAGGTTCCTGAAATCAACATAGAGTATGATTTCTCCACTTTTCTTTCTCACTGGAACCAAATTGGCCACCCAGTCAGAATACCTCAAGGGGACAATGATTTGGGCATCTAACAATTTCTTCACTTCTTTCTCCATGACAGGTAGCAACATGGGATTTATCTGTCTCAACTTCTGCCTGAATGGCTTGGCTTCTTCTTTCAGTGGGATCTTGTGCTCAATGACAGATGTGTCATAGGTTTTGAAGTCTTCATAGGCCCATGCAAACACATCAATGAATTCCTTTAATAACCTAGCGTATTCCACCCTCTGTTAATTAGTGAGGCTGCTTGAGAATTTGACGAACTTAGGCTCATCCTGCGTACCAATGCTGCATTCGGCTATGTCAGCATCTTCACTTGAGACACCACTCTTTATTGCCACATCATTTTTGTCAAACAACCTTTCTAAAGGGACCAGTCCCCTCGGAATGTGATTGCTAGGCAGTTGAATAATCTGGTGATTAACACTTTTATTCAAGAATACCTCAGAGGGGGGGTCACCTTCGGGATCAGGGTCCTGATCGATATGCAATGTAGAAAACTCATCGACGGACTGAAGAAATTTTTCGATTTCAAGATCGTCCTCGAATACCTTCCAATACTTTATGTTGTCAGGGATGAATGGCCTGTATCTTACTTCGACCTCACCATTAATCTTTGGTGGCAGGGGGATCCTGAACAAACTGGCTAATACTGCTAGGGAGTCGGTTGCGGTATTCTCTTCCCTTGGGACAAAAACAATGTTGAAAGCAGAGAAGAAATTATCAATCAAGTCCCATACCTCATTTTTGTAACTTCTAAGCCGAGGATGCTTGGGCCGATAAATATTTTTGACCTGTTGGATGATCAATTCTGCATCCCCAATCATAGCCATCTCCTTTATTCCCATCTCTTTTGCAGCCCTCATACCCAGAACAAGAGCTTCATATTCTGCCACATTGTTGGTGATTTCAAATTCCAGCTTGTATGACAAAGATATGGTCTCTTGACAGGGCGATATGAAAACCACTCCGACACCTGCACCTATACTGGAGGAAGCTCCATCAAAGAACATCTTCCAAACAGAGGTGGTTGGAGGAGGTATCTCCTGATTAAGAATGGGCTACTTTCTGATCTGTAAAGGGGCCTCAAGAGTTTCGGTGATCTGTAATAAACTAGACCCTAAATCAGTGTCAAGTGCAAAGATGGGGTGATTAGTGGGGTTTGCTTCATCACTGACAATATAGGCTAGATGGGCTTCTCTATACAACCTCCTGTGTTCCCCTACAAAAACTAGAATGGTGGTATATGTGAGATCCATCTGTAACATTCCTCCAAGTCTCTTAATCCAAGACCTTGACAACAACATGCCAAACTTGGGGGGAACATCAGCTACCACAATGTCCATAACCACACTCTTCATGGGCAGCTGAAACAAAGAAACCACCAGGTCCTTGATGACTCCCAGACATTGCACCCTCCTTGAATCAAAAGAGTACAAATCATGATAGGCCTTGTTCACTTCTAGTCCTAGTTCTTCCATGACTATCTTGGGCATAAGGTTATGGGAAGCTCCTGAATCCATGAGGCAATTATGCAACACTTTATCATGTATATTCAGGGAGGTGTAGAAGGGAGGGGATGAATCATCTCTGTCTTCTACCATGGGACCTAGGATGACAACTGGCTCTTCATCTTGAAGGTTCACTGAGTCAGAGGGAGGTTGAAGGGACTCAGATTGTAGCAGCCTAGTGAGGGACCTTTTAAAGTCTTCATTTTTAACTTGCTCAGAGACGGGGACGGGAATCCTGATCTTTTGATTTTCATGCTCAAAATTAAAAGAGGAAACAGGCTTAGGAGCTTCCCTTACCTCAGCGACAGGTTCTTTGGTTGCTGGCAAAACACTCTGAGCTTTCTTTTCTTTAGTCGTGGTTGCTGCAGTTTTAGTAGGCCTATCTGCTATGAGGGGCTGATCTTGGATGTCAAAGTCTCCTTCTGTCTTTCTTGACCTGAGATTGTATCTGTTAGAAGTGTGGCCGACCCTCTCTCCCTTTCCTAACTCATGGATCTGAATGTTCATCATGGATTTTTCGTATGCAGACTGAGTCAAATGAGGAAAAGGAGGGGCTTCCTCAACACAATGAATTTCGGGGTTGAATTCATCTATCTCCTCTCCTTCCTCATGAGTAACCAGGTTATTTTGGAGGGGGGTTTGAATCCTTTGATCCTCTCTGTATTTTCCCCTTTTTTCCCTTGGGAAGGCCTGTGGTCCATTGCTATTAGGTCTCCTGAAACCTTTATTATCAGCATTCTGGGGATTTCTGTACATGGGCTTCCCTTCTAACTCCCACCTCTTCATCCTGGAAGAAAGTGATTTTAGTACTCTGGCTGTCTCATCAGCCTGATGGGGCATGGGAGAGGAACTGGATGGGGAGGCTTCAAGCCTTTTCTTAGATATGTTTCTATCAGCAGTGTTCCTGAGTCGGTCAACAACCAATATGTTAGATTCTACTTCCACGGCCGCATCCTGCATGTGGGCCAAGGTAGTGGCTCTTCTCTCTCTCAGCAGTAGGTAGAAATCAGGATCAAAAGCGCTAGCATAAGTGATCTTAGCCGAGGCTTCTGAGGGATTTATCTCAGCGAGAATTTTATTATACATTTTAATGAATCTCTTGGAGAAGTCAGAGACAGACTCTCCTTCTTTTCTCTTCAAAGATCCAAACTTTGTCATATAGTACATGAAATATTTTTTATCTCCCCATTGTCTCAAAAAGGCATTGTCTAAAGCTTCGATCCCATCAATAGATCCAGGAGGCAGGGCTTTGAACCATTTCCTAGCCTCGCCTTGGAGGCTATGGACAAAAATCCTCATCCATACGTCTGCATGCATGATGACATTATCATCTGTGAAACTGTAAAAGGATTCTAGGTGTTCATCTGCAGTTATGTCCCCCTCACCCCGTGAACTTGGGTAGTTGCTTGAGGTAACCATCTGCCGGGAGGGCATTGAGGGGCTGAGGTAACACAAGGGGAGCATACCTAGTGGCTATAATAGCCTCCATTCTGGTCATAGGGGGATTAGCACCAGCCATAGGAATATTAGGTGGAGGAGAACTTGGAGGAGAAGGAGTTCGCGAAGGAGCTGCGGGAAATGAGTCTCGCAGTGGAGTGGGAAACAAGAGCAGGTTTAAGGGGAAGACTAACGAGCTCAATTCAGTAGGCGCCCCTCTTTGTGCAAGAGTGGGGAAATCTTCTGTAGTCCCAGGTCTACACCGAGGAACAACTCCAGAGGAGAGGGGAGTGACAAGGATTTCTCCCTCCAATCCCAGACCAGGAGGGGAAAACTCAGCAGTAACACTCCCAAAATTCAAGAAACGGGAAACCTCTGAAGAAGGCTGGCTACGAAGCTGAGAATAAGAAAACAGAGTTTTTACGGAAGGAGGTGGGGAAATACCTGGTTCAACGGCAAAGTTTTCTCCTTGGGAGGGTTTCCCTTTTCTGATAATCACCTCCGGATCTTCTTCAGGCGTGGCCAGAGGTAGCTGTGGATGGGACCACGTGTGTCTATTGCTGGAAGCCACAACTAACCCGATAGGTTCGTCCCAGTGGAGTCGTCATAGTGGAGTCGCCAGGTACACAGTAGCAATCTTGATAATTCTGATATCTGATGTACCTTCAGAATCAGTTAATCTTTGTAGTTCAATCCCGGGGAAAATCTTCAATTTTGTTCCCCGACAACGGCACCAGAAATGTTAGCGTCGGAAGTCACTCCTGGATTGCAGCAGGAGCAGAGCCCGACACCCATCAGTTTAATGTCACGATTTGTTTATAAAATGGATGATCAAATGGAGGCAAAATCAGGACAACATCATTTCAACTCTGAAAATAGGCCAGGCATGCATGGGCAAGTGAGGTCTTAGATAAACTTCAAACAATGAGTTGTAATAAGGGTGAGTAGGGGGAAGACTTGTATAAGAAGAGTGCAGGGGTCTTTTATAAACATCAGGTTCCCAATAGACTGTGAGAGGAAAACGTCCAAAGGCAAGATCTTCTTACGTTCAAACACAGAGGACTAGAGAAAACAGTAATGCAACAACAAATCCTTTATCATACATAACTGCAACAATTCATGCAAATCATTCGATCATGAACTCTCTGGCATGAGACAAAAACATAGGTGAAGTAGGAAAACTGTTTGTCATAAAACAAGAAATCTTAGATACAGATGCACAACCAGGGAACTAGAATGGTTGTTAAAACATTACAGTCGGGAGCTCCGCTCTACCATTGATAGATATAAAAATGGCGAAAACGCCTACATATACTCAAAACAACAACAACAACAAAATAGAGACGTTGCATTAAGCATATTGTGTCTGCATGGCTTCCAACAATCTGCAGCTGCAGTCTCTGAATGATTGTGCACCTGTGACAGACGCAATCGAATTCCTGACAGTTCAGTGGGTGAATCGACATGCCTTTAATTCATCGTCGGACTTTCCCATTATGACGGAGGTGATGTCTAACCACCATCAACTACCTTAATAACTGCTTCATTGGGATTGAGGATGGCCCGGCCAACTTGGCACCTTTGGGACATGGAAGACCCTTTGCGCTGTCACCTGGGTTAGCTGAACGGCCTGATGAATAGGCGTGGAGGCCAGCGCAAAGGATGGGGCGCATGACGGGAGTGGTAGCGCCAAAACTATGAGGGCGAGGCATGAAGTGATGAGGTGTGGGAGAGGTTATAGGGGAAGACACATGGAGTAAGGAAATAAGTGGAGGGGGGCAAGAGATGAGATATAATGGGCACATTTTAGTGGGAGGCTGACATGGAAGAAAGCGGGATGCATGGCAGGTGATGAGTGGATGATGAGATGGGGGAAGGGACCACACGGACCAGAAGAGGGGAGATGAACAGATGTCGGAGGATGAGGAAGAGGCTACAAGGAGCGAGCCTCATCGCACGGTCAGGCAGAGAACAGATGGCAAGATGACGCGACATGAAAGGGGGCCCCACATTGGTTAAACACAGAAGGATAGAGGATGTCTGGATTGCCTGTGCACCGTTGATCCGGGCGCCATGATCTTAGTCGTTGGAGAGATGTATCCTAGATTTCGGACCCCCCCCCCCCTCCGCTTAAAGGTAGAAAGGCGGGGGGGATCTGGAATTGCGTCGCGCGCCGTTGATCCGGGCGCTATGATCTTAGCCGTTGGAGAAATGCATTCTAGATTCCGGACCCCCCCTCCACTTAAAGGTAGAAAGGTGAGGGGGCTCCAGAATTCCATGTACATCGTTGATCTGGGTGCACGGATGCCTGCCGTCCAGATTTGCTTGTCGCTTACCACAAGCGCATTTTGAGTCTGGTACTTAGGGTAAGTGGGTTTTTAAGCCACTCCTTTGCATTCTAACCCACCTTACAAGAAATTTTGCTAACAGTTGGAAGTTCCAATTTAGTTTGCAATAGGTTGTAAAGTAAAGTTGACTCCTCAAAGGTGGTCTCTATGAAGCCAAAAAGAAAAGGAGGACATATGTGCATAATTATAGTATGTTGGAAAATTGACTATGGAAGTCAAGTTTGAGGCCAATTGGTAAATAAGGAGAAGACAATGGTGCAGGCACCATAAGTGCTTAAGTGTTCAAATAGGGCAAAGCTGAATCAATTTGGTATAGAAAAGTAAATGGATGCTAAATAACCAAAGTCAATAAGATAACATGGTTGGAAATGTAAATTGGTCAAGTATTATTTAGCTAGAAAGTGGCCAACGAAGAAGGAAATCAAGCTTAATGATTTCAGTGAGAGCATAAAAGGATACATGAATCCAGTGAAGAATTAAGGACAACCAAAGAACGGGAAAGGAGGTTGGAAGTGGCAAAGTAGGATGTTGAAATGTGATTAGTTGAGCGATCACATGGAACACAAGAAGATTAGAATGCATATGCTTCCATAAGCATGCTGAAATAATTTATTTGTGCATTTAGATATGCATTAGTGAATTATTTGTAGATTAAGAGTAGTCTATTCATATATATGAATATTAAAGTTGCTAATGATGATTGATTTGCCAGGAAAGAGGAAGTTATTGCATGTCTAAAAGTATTGATGTTGTTGCATATGGAAGTCATACATACGAAGGAAACAATGGGAAGATGAAATGATGAATAAGAGGTTGGTGAAGGTAGTAGGGTCACTTCTATAGATACTAGCTAATCATGTAGCATGAAATAAATTAAATGACAACTATGCAGGTATGAATTCGATGTACTTATGTTACATAAATGTTGAAGGGAATTAGGTGAGAATTCCCTCGGTGAGAATATGAAGTGATATTAGTGTGTGTAATTGAATGCATTAAAAGGAATGATATACCATTGGGTGTGGTAAAGGTTGAAGGCCTGGGATATTTATAAAAGTTGTTTAGCTTTTGAATGCATTCATATGACATAATAGCAGGTCAATAATGTGTTGGTTATGAGGTAATAACCAAAGCAAGTCGGGAGATATATCCATGTTATAGAAATCAATGCAAGTAAAGCTAGCCATGTGTGAGGCCATGACATGGTTGGATATGGAAAGGATATAGTGCAACACAAGTATCTAATGGAATTCCTACCTATAATTGATGTTTGGACTGCAAACTTTTGCCAACATTGAAGAGCACCAAGGAATTATATTCCTGGTGTTGTGTTTGGGTTGAAAAGGAAGGCATCCAAATGGTTGAGCAAACAATGTGAAGGATATGGATAATGTGTCAAAGCATTGGCCAGACCTTCCAATTCACCATGGTGGGATGCATGACTTAGATAAAGGGTATTCTGAAATCAATGCAAGGGTGCATTGAATAGGTATGCATGATTAAGTTATAAAAGTGTGCAGGTGATGAATATGAACACATGCATGCTAAGATACATATATATTCTTAAAGGCATTATTGAATGCATTTGGTGAATACATACATATACTATATTTCATAGAAATGACTATGTTAATAGATGGAATGATGTAATTATTAATAACTCATGAAGTTGAGAACATTTCATAAACTGTTAGATATTGCAAAGAAAGAGTTGCATATTAAAGTAGTCACATGAGGATGGACTCTAGGAAAGCTCTATCTGGGGAATGGAGTAATAAAAATATTGATGATTAGAGGAAGGAAAATCATGGTGGTTAATATTCCATGTGTAAGGGAATGATAGTTCATTCCAATTAATAAGATGAATGGATTGAAGCGATAGAATTGTTAAGTTCTTACAATTATGAGATCACTTTGTATAATGATGTAACTATTACAATAAAAGTATATTATGCATGAGATATTGACAATCTGTTTGGTTGAATGCAAGTTGAGAGCATTGCAGGAAAACGTGGTCTCGAGTATGGCAATGGTGTAAGCCATAGGAAAGGCTTATACTTGTTGCTACAAGAGCCAAGCAATCATGAGAAGGAATCTCATACTTGGGGAAATTTGAATTTCCTTATGAAAACAATTTGAATTTCTAAGTGAATTGTTATGATATTATCTCATGATGATTGTATGTGTCTGATACAAATGAGATGATGGCTATTGAATTTGGAAATCTCGGGAAGAAAGGCTATTGTTGGGACACTGGAACCCTATGATTTCCACATAGTGTAGATCATTAGCGGAGGTCTAGTGACGAGTTGGCACTCTCATTGCGGTTGAAAGCCTTGGGAAGATGGATTGTAGAAGGACTGTGTAGTAGAGAAGGGATGCCTAATCTTGGAAGGGTGAGTGCAACAAGGAAGAGGAAACTCAAGGATTCATATGACATGGTGGCTAGAATCATGAGGGTGTGTCAAAAAGAGCAATAAGTTGAATTATTTCCTGAGGCGGCTCTGTGAAATAGAGAAAAATACTTACAATGAAAGAATGAAAACATGAATTGAGCACTTGGAAAGAAGAGAACCAAAAGGAAATAGGGCTCAACAACAAGAGAAAAGAGTGAGTGAGGTCTAGTGGACCTGCTACAGTGTTGAAGATGCTACTTGAGGAGCATGAGGATGCCATGTGAGAAGAGTACCTACATAATTTTGGAGCTTTTTGAAGAATTTTACAATGTACGTGGTATCTAATGCACCGAGGACAATGCATAAATAAGGGGGAAGAGAAAGCAATACCCCCAAGTTTAACCCCAAGTTGTAATTGTACATATGTTTTATAGGATGGTGAGCTAGGATGTTTTTGGGCCAGAAGGAAAGGGGGCTAAGGGATTAAGAAAAGGGGCTAATTCAAAGAGGGCTTAAACAAAGGGAATATTGTAATATATTCCTAAAGTCCTAAGTCTTATGATACAATTTTATCCTAAGTTCCTAAGTGAGGGGAATGAATCACTAAGTGGAGAAAAAGGTAGTTCCTTGAGTGCCAAGTGTCAAGATAGGAACATGCAAATATAATGTTGGGTTTTAGTGGAAAATCATCCCATTCTCATTCCATTCTTTGTTAGGATCCAAATACTCAAAATATCATAAAATAACAAAAGTACACACCATGTACAAAATGTCAATGTGGAGCACAACTCCAATATAGATAAGTTACACAATAACTCCTTAAATAATAGGGGAAACCCCTCCATATAACCCTCACCTCTCAACAATGAATACATGATCTCTTATATATAACTATTCACGCTTGCACATGAGGCCCCTTTATCACTAGGCTGACCCTATTACATATGTATTTACACATTACATGTACCTTTAGGCCCAAATATGCCCCCCCTTGGGGTCATATCATATACATTTAGCCATATATATGCCTCCCTTGGGTCATAACATAGTACCCTCCAAAAAGCTTTGTCCTCAAAGATTTGCATTTAAAGGCTTCACATGTGATGAAACCAACTAATATGATTTTTTTATGTTCGTGCTTTCTTCATTCCATTGTTGATGATCTATCCATTCAAAATCAATTCTTTTTCGGTCTTAATCCTTGGTGTCTAGTTGTTGGATAATTTTATTTCCTTTGATTCCATGTATTTTTGTTGAAGCTTCTCCAATTTGCAGTCGTTGTTGGTCTCTGATAATAGCTTGTTGAAGAGTAGTTTGGTGATCCCTTTTTCCATGAATATTGACAAGTATTCCATCTTCTTCCTTCATAATGTTGATATCGTCCTTCTTGTCTTCCTTGAAATGTTTCTTGGTAATGAGGGTGTCGATACAGTTTCACATTTGATGGTCTTCCTTCATTCTGCACATGCATTTCATCTATCTTCTTTTCAACGACAATGGAATCCTTTATCATCTTTGCTTGGTCTTTGATTACTCTAGCCTTCGAGATAATACCATCATATTTGGCATGTACATCCTCTAGATGGAGTTCAACTTCTTCAAGTATCTTCTATTGACATTCTTGAATCTTGTCTTATTTCTCCTTTTGAAGCTGCAATGTGATCCCATCTAACAAATTATGACGTCCTTCTTCAATTCTGGCTTTCAATTCTGACTTTACCTCATCCGTGTTTAAGGATTCCTCAACCTTCTTGCAAATTTCCTCTTGTAGCCTTTTGGTAGATTCTTCAGGCAAGATTCTTCTTTCTTCTTTATTTAGACAATTCTTCTTTTCTTATTTCAATATCTTAACCTCATCCAACAATTTTTTATTATGGTTTCGTAATCTACATATCTCTTCATCTTTCTTTTTCAAATCTTCTCTTGATTCATCTTTTTCCCACTTGCCTTTGCTAGTATTTTCTTTCTTTAGGTTCTTAACCTCCTTAATGAGTGATTCATTAAGGAATATTATCTTAGATATATCCTCACCCTTCTTCTTAATCTCTTCCTTTGCTTCTTTTAATTCATCTTGAATTCTATACATTTCCTCCATTTTTGTATCCCTAATCCATTTATTTGAGAAGAGTTTTTCAAATTCTTCCCATGTGCAGTGCCATCTAGTATTTTGATCAACACTCATCCGCCACTTCCAAGCTTCATCAAAAAAATAATCTCTTGCCTTCATAGGATTCCTATTACATTCTTTTACCAACCTCAACCATTCCATAGGATTGATTTCATCTTTATCTTCATCTCCTATAAATTTAGGTATTTCCATTGATTCTTAATTGAGGTCTAATCCCAACCCTCAAATAAAAACCTCAATATATTAAGGATAAATATCTAAAAAGTTTTAATACTTGGTCCAATATTCTCTTATATTTGTTATCTTTCCAATGGATTTTGAATCAGCTCAGTCAAACATTCCAATCAACAATTATGATAGTTTTAAGTGAACATACCTTTGAAACCCTAATTTGGAGTCTGTCTTCCTGACCGACCTTACTTATGATGTATCTCTGAAATTTAGGCCCTTATTAGTCTAAAATGGAGACCTTTAGTACTATGAAATTTATTCTATGCAATTCCACATGTCTAACCAAAATTGGATGTGCCAAGTGGAAGTTATGATAACTTCCCCACACCTTGCTGATTTTTGGCCTTTCTAGGAGAGAGCACTTTTATAGCGTTCCACGTGCACAATAATTGATACAAAATTATGAAATTTGTACCCAAAATATTATGTCTTGTCCACTATTCAATGCAACTAGTCTCACTCAATTTTGATTCTCTATGAAGAAGTTATGGCCTTTTTACCCGGAACATCTGTTTGAGACTAGTCAATAGGACTAGTCAGCTACCCTATCTTGCACATGGTGTATCTACAAAAATAGGATGACCCAGAAGTTGAAATTTTTATCACAGATACCTTGATAATTTATGTGAGCATCCTCTATATTTCAAGGTTTGAAACATTACAGAAAAAGTTTTATAGTGAAAATTCTGAGATGACTAAATTCAAAATGATTCCCAAACCCTATCTTACACAGGTTATATCTCCAAACATATAAGGTCTCAAGAGCTGAAATTTTAACCCCACGTTCCTAGATCCATCTACTAAATATGCTCCAAGGGGTTCCTTCTGAAACATCGTAGAAAAAATTTATAACGAAAATTACAGTGTGTCACAGATGTAGCAGCAAAACCCGAAGACCTTGAGCTCTGATACCAAATGTTAGGATCCAAATACTCAAAATATCATAAAATAACAGAAGTACACACCATGTACAAAATGTCAACGTGGAGCACAACTCCAATATAGATAAATTACACAATAACTCCTTAAAGAATAGTGGAACCACCTCCAAATAACCCAACACCCTTCATACTTCACAATTCACCTCTCAATAATGAATACATGATCTCTTATATATAGCTATTCACACTTGCACATGAGGAACCTTTATCACTAGGCCGACCCTATTACATATATATTTACACATTACATGTACAATTAGGCCCATATATGCCCCCCCTTGGGGTCATATCATATACATTTATACATATATATGCCCCCCTTGGGTCATAACATATTTTTGGAGCATGAGGATGCCATGTGAGAAGAGTACCTACATATTTTGGGAGCTTTTTGAAGAAATTTACAATGTACATGGCATCTAATGCACTGAGGACAATGCATAAATAAGGGGGAAGGGAATGTAATACCCCAAATTTTAACCCTAAGTTGTAATTGTACATATGTTTTATAGGATGGTGAGACATGATGTTTTTGGGCCAAAGGGAAAGGGGGATAAGGGCTTAAGAAAAGGGGCTAAGTCAAAGGGGGCTTAAGCAAAGGGAATATTGTAACTAAATTCCTATGTCTTATGATATAATTTTGTCCTAAGTTCCTAAGTGAGAGGAATGAATCACCAAGTGGAGTAAAAGGTAGTTCCTTGAGTGCCAAGTGTCAAGATAGGAACACATAAATATAATGTTGGGTTTTAGTGGACAATCATCCCATTCTGATCCCATTCTTCCATTCCATGATTCTGACGATTTCCTGGAGAGTGTGAGTCATGGAGCTATTGTTACCCTATAAATCCTTGGTGGTTTGGGTTGAAGAAGTAGGTTATTAGGCCCTTGGAGAATTCTCTTTGTGTGATATAATTAATGGGAATAGGTTTCCCTATTGTTGGAGATATTACACACTCACCTATAATTGTTTTCCTAAGTTTGATAGTCCAATGCCGAGAACAATTCCTTAGATGAGAATATTTTCTCTAGAGAATATTCCCCTACAAAATAGGGCATTCCTCTTCAGTTCAGAGTCAGTTACACTTAGTTAGACTAGTGGAAGTCACTCATGCATGGAAACCTCAGTTTTATCACCAACAGTTGCATGTGTCTCTCTCACTTCCACAAGTGTCTTAGTTAACTAATGATTGCATGGATTCGTTAACTAGGACTAGGTAGAATTTCACTCCAATGTTTGTCAATGAGTGTCTAGATCTCTCTAGGTCACTACTATGGTGCATTAATTACTCATGTAGCCTATATATATTGTAAATTATTCACTCTTTGAGTGTGGAGTACGGTTAATGAGAATTCTTCCATTCTTTCTCTCTTTCTTCTTCTTTCTCAATTTCTCTCTGCAAATGTGTGTGGTATTTTCTAGCTAGATCTATTCTATGCAGGTTCAACACATTTACACATGTGTGTTGGCCTAGTGGGTGGCATACCTCTTTGAGAGCAACCTTGTGTTCAAAGTGTCATAGAGCTCTGATAATTCCTAGTCGACCTCTTGTTGAAGCCCTCGAAGGGAAGTGAGATAGTTGAAGGATTGTGGAGTAGTGAAGGGGTACACTTCCTTGGGTGGGATAGGTTGTGGGGAATGAGAGGCCGTGAGGTGGAACTACTACTAGAGTTGGTGCCATTGGCCTTGTCTTGTTTTGTTGAGTGTTGTATGACCTTAGTGGGATTGGTGAGAGTACCTTTGTCCTGGTGGAGTCATATCCCCAGCTTAGGAGTGACCTACTGTTGAAAGTGAATGGAAAATAAAGTCTATAGTTGGAAGGAACGCCTAAGGTTTTCATCCAGTTGGTGATTTTCAATAAAAATAAGTGCTCTTTTATGTGTATTATTCTGTCGAATAATGTGTTTGTTTACATATAATTATATTATGCTATAATTATTATAATTACGCATGGAATATATGTTGTTAGAAATGAATAATTGTTGCATATGTAGGGCATATTAATGAAGTTGGAATCATAGGTCTAGATAGAGGTCTGGATAGGAACCTTAAGGAAGGTTGGCTAGTTTGAATACTAGCCGGTTAAGTGAATGGTGTCAGAGCTAAGAATTTATGGGTGTTTTCATGGGGAAATTGTGAAAAATTCTAGTGCCCTGCCATTCGAGCAGGCATAGGGGTGTTTGGGTGCATTGCATCAAATACCATGGGATACCCAATCCCATGGACTTGTAAACCACTAACGATAAACCCAACAATAACCGAATCAACTCTATGAACTAGTCAAGATTAACCCAACATAGTCCAACAAAGATATCCATCATCGACTCTATACTCTAAGCCCCCCCATTCCTTGTGTTCCTGAGTGGACATATCCCATGGAGCACAACCTTTAAGTAAATAAAAAGATCATAGTTAAATGAGTAGGAGGATCTTCTATTGTCCATCCCAACCAATGACCTGTTCTAGTGGACCAGGCTGAAATATCCCAAAGTGTGGAGAAATTTTGATTGTCCATCAAAACTTTCAAGGGAAGAAGATCGTGATTTTTCTCTAAAGGTTGATTTCCCATAATCCCATTTTTCCAAGTATGAACTGCTTTTCCATTACCTAGAATACAAGTAAACTTGGATTGAATAATGAGAGTTACAACTTTAAGCAACTTCCATATATGAGAGCCTTCATTGTTTTCTAAGGGCCATGCATATTTTTCAAATTCTAGAGAAGTATTTATTGAACAAAACTTTATTCCACCACTCCATCTTTCTTGAAATCATTCGCCAGATGATTTGGGATCCAAGTGCTAAATTCATGAGAGAGGGAGCCTTGATCCCCAAGCTAATTGTTGAAACCCTAAGGTTTTGTAGACTATGTGCTTGCCATAAGCGAGCACTACACGCGCATAAAAAGATGCACCGTGTGGCACTGAGTTTCAACACCTGCACCAATTATCTACTGTGCATGCCAACCTGTTTTCTACTACACACAAGGACTTGAAGAGATTACATGTATGTCGAATCCTTGGTGATCTTCAGTAATCAATGTAACCATTTTTGTAACAATCCGATTGATCATGGTTGAGGTTGAGGGTGAGTTGGTAATTTTGTTATGATGGCCATGATCCAATAGCCACTTAAGGGGGATGCATGTAGATATGTAGGGGGTTTGGTTTTGGTTAACTAAAGAAAGATTATTTTAGGAGAGTTGTAAATGAATTAGAGCTCCAATGATGCATTATAGAACTTCTTATTATGTTTAGAGAACAACACGAGAGGGAAATTAGATCTGAGTGACTATATCTGCTCTATGTTCATGATGAATGCACTCTACACAGGCTTCGACCCTCTCTATAGTAATTGTATCTAAATGTTGTTAAGATTAATAAAGTAAGAATGAAGAATATTTTGTCTCTATCTCTTGTATAATTTGGTTTGAATGTAGGTTTGTTATGTAGTATTTTGCATGGTACTCTTATGGTGATAATGAATGAATGCATGTTTATACGATGAATGTTTCTTGTATGTTCTATTCCTTCGCATCTTGCATAAAACCTATGGTATATTTGATTCTCATGGTGTCTCATGTGAGACCTTCTTCAATCCTTCAAGATTGAATATGCCAGTGCCTATGGGGTATTTTTTGGTCAAGCATTATGAACCCTAGGCCTGAAACCCCTCGAACAAGCCAACAATTAGTTATGTTGTTGAGACCTGAAATTTTTGTGCTACGTGTTGAAGGAAGAACATGAAATGGAGACCCTCAAAGGAGGAGATACAATAATGGATCTCTAAGAAGAAAGACTAGTTCACACGACAAGAGACCAAAAACATGTATATCAACCTTGATTGATGGAAACAAAGGTACATATACACCGATCTACACGAAGGATACATCATCGAGTTAAAGAAAGGATACATCATCAAGTTTGCTATCAAGTACAACAATTCCTTCAGCAATGTCGAAAGAAAATTGGAACTGGCCCTAGAAGAATATTATTGGAAGAAATTCCTCTGTGGATCCAGATATTGTTCATAGAAAAGGGGATGATGCACATGGAACCTAATAGGATGGTTGAGTAAACACCCCTGCATGGAGGGGGGGGTAGAAAGAAGGGGGGAAAAGAAAATATGAAAGAAAGAGTGGATCCAACAGAAGGGATCCAGAAGAAGATGGATGCAGTGAGAAGAATATGGATATAGAAGAATAAAGGAGAAAAAGAGTTGATATATATGCAAGAAGAGATGAGCTAAGGAGGCAAGTTGAATAGAGAAGAAAAGAAAATAAAGCAAGGGGTGAAAAACTAGTAATCAAATCCAAGATGAAGATAAGAGAAATGACACCAGATGAGTGTGTGGAAGAAAGATTTGTGCTTGAGAGAAACATAGAAGAAGAAAGGTCATCAAAGAGATGTGAAATTAGGAGAGAGGTATCAAGAGAGGATACCAGAAGTAGTGGGAGTGGGATTGAGGAAAATGAAGTCATATCCCCTTGGATAGTGAGAAATGTAGTCACATTAAAGGAATATGGGGTGTAGAGAAACAATGTTGACACAACAACAGATAGTGACAGAGCCCTACAAGAAGGAGAAGAGGCCTTGGTGATCATGAGCATACTTGTATGGCTAGAGATAGGGAGCTCTTTTGGATCCCTCATCAAAGAATATGAGAGAGTATGGAGGAAACCCCTCTTTGAACCACCCCCCTTGCACATTTGTCATTGAGAAGAAAGAACTAAAGAATGTGCAGAGGTGGGAGAAGTAGAATAAGAGAGAGTAGAAGAAAAGGAAGGAGAATATAAGAGGGAAGGAGAAGATGTAGTCAATGACACTTCACAATAAAGATCATCAATATCAGTAACAACTAGTAATCAATCTAGAAGACACAGTTCTAGATTGAGTATGGTGAACCAAGATTTAACCCTCGGGCTTCCCGCATTTCATGGGACGGGAAGAGATGATGCAAAATGACACTAGTTCACGTGTGACGCTATATGGTCTGTGAAAAGATTCATAGACAAGGCATCCAAGATCGTGTAGCTAGAGACCACATTCTGAGACAAATCTCTGACATTGTACATGAAGTACAAGGCTATTGCACTAGTGCGACAAGCAAGGTCCCTGACAGAGATAAGGAGAGATCTACTTCGGGAATTTTAGAAGCCTAAGTTAGAATCACAATGTATAACTAAAATCAAGGAAATTAAGCAGCAAGCTAGAGAAACCATGTGGGATTATGATCAATATTTCAATATTCTATTGAACAGACTAATGTTTCAGATCCAAGACATCTAACACAAAGCATGGTTTATTGTTGGTAACTTACCACACATTTGAGTCTTGCACACATAGCAGAAAGTAATGACCTAGGTAGAGGCCATGGAAATTGCAATGCGCTTAGAAGATACACCAGAAGGTGGTGAGACATTGAGAGGGTTGGTGCAGGTATAGTCTCAACTTGTGAACCTCACTATGCAACTACAGGATATGGAAAAGACAAAGGGGATGAACAATAATGTTTGGTGTACTATGTTCCATGTTAGAGGTCACTATAGGAACAAGTGTCATACAATGGGAAGTTACACAGTGATAAGTGTGTCAAATCTGTTTCCAACATGGCCATAGATAGAGTGGTGTGAGATATGTAGACAATGGGATCATATACCCACATATTTTACAATGGTACAAATGTATCAAAAGACCACACATACTCCATTTTGTGAGTTTTGCAAATCCATGGTACATGATGTGAACAATTTTTGGTCACTGCAACTAATGCAAGATCATATTGCAGCTACTTTCTAGGTCCAAGAAGAACAAAGGGTGGAGATCATGTAGGTTTCGATCAAGGAGGATTTGATAGAGGAGGCTACCAAGGATTCCAACGAGGAGGATATGGAAGAGGAAGAGGAAGAGGAAGATGATATGGTGGTTATGGACAAAGACCACCTACATGTTTTAACTGTGGAAAGATAGGTCCCTTGTTGCGATTCTACACCAAACCATGCACACTCTGTGGATATTACCACAATGCATACCATGTCATGGAGGATTGCCTAGAGTTATTCGTCAAATGGGAAGAGAATAAGGGACACTACAATATGGTGACTTTTGAGTCGCATGAAGACCAGAAGCCAAAAGAAGAAGTGAACATATAGGTGGTAACCCAAGGAGGCATTTGTATGAGAGCCGACTTGGAATGAGGAGAAATCTCGGGTCATAATGTAGAAGGAAATATCAAAAAATCAACACAAGAACCTCCTAAGTTTGACATTGTGCAACAAAATCAATTCCTATGTGACTCACAGAGAACCCTGGAAGAGGAAAATGTGTGCAAAGAATTGAAGCACATAGCACATAGGGCACTGGAAGAAGCTTGTACGCGCAAAGAATTGGAACGCATGTTGTAGATGGCACTGGAAGAGGCTCATGTGCATGAGGAAGTGCAACATGTAACACAAAATGCACTAGAATATGAATGCAGGCACAAAGAGTTGTGATGCATGGTGCAAGAGGAAACACAATGCAACACCTATGCCAAGACTGAATAAAAAAACCAGGTAAGTGAATTCTTGTGTTGTTGTCTTAAGATGTTGGGTGACCTTGTAGTTGCAAAGAAACTAACCCACATGCTAACAAGATGTATGGAAGAAGGGGAGAACAATAAATTGATTTATGCCCCACTACCATAATGAGATGCGTTCCATGTAAGCAGAAGGAATCGCATGAGGAGAGAATTTATGACGACGACTGATCTTGAAAGCTACAAGATGGATGGTGTCATGTTGGACTTGAGATTCAATGTGAATATATTGTTGAAGAAATCATGGGATTTGGTGGGAAAACTAAATTTGCTGTGGTCCCCCATTCAACTTAGGCTTTCCAACCAATACAAAATCTATCCTACTGGTAGGATGGAGCAATTGGAAGTGAACATTGATGGGGTGAAAAAAAAATAAGACTTCAAGGTGATTGAGATAAGGGATGAATAAGACCCCTGTCCAACACTAGTTGGCATTAAATAAGCATTCAATAATAATGTCATACTAAACCTGAAGGAGTGGCATATGTCCTTTGAGATAGACACCTTGTACATTATTGAGCCATTGGGCCCAAATGAGGATGATAGAAATAATGAGCCTATGAATGAGTATGCACAAAGTTTGATCATATAAAACATATAAAATGTTACATGGCACAAGGAGGATTATGTGAATGCAGCATTTGATGGAGATCTGAGTTGGAGAAGTGTTCACTTATATGACATAGATCCAGAGAATGCTATGTAAATATGGTAGAATAAGTTGTATGAGGTATCACCCAGAGATGCACACAAATCACTAAAGTAGTGCACTGGATCGGATTAGAGTTATGCAACCTACTAAGGTTTGACGAGGTAGGTTCGATAGACACATTCCTAGAAAAGATGGAAGAGTTGGCGCTTGAGATCCAAAGAATTCAATCCATGGAAGTAATGGTCAAAGGAACACCTACGCATTGGTGGGTGACACACCACATAGATCTACAATAATGAGCATAAGTGGTAGAGTATATCAAAGTAAGGTTCCAACCCACGACTGACTTTGAATTGATGAACCGGTACAAGGGTATTGAAGATCCTCAAGAACATATTTGTTTCTATGAGAGGCAGTGGATAAACAAGAATATTCCTATCACACAATGGGTTCATAGGTTTTCCCATACCATGGATATGGTACTTAGAAGTTGGTATATCCAAGAGGAGATGAGAAAACAAACATGAGAGTAGGAGAGAGTAAGTAGGAAATTCTGTGCAACATTCAAGTTCACATCATAAATCTCAACACAGAGGAAGGCGCTATTAAGAATCAAGAATTTCATCTTCCATTGACAACCCAAAGACACTGCATAGAATTTTTTTTGTGCATATCATAAGCTGATGGAAAAACTAAAGCAACCCATGTATTGTTGGAAGGTTGACATTGACGATGCATAAGAAGAAGACCCCAGGGGGTATATATCAATGATACCAAGGGAGAGTGCACTATTAATGGAAATGTCTCTAGTAGCATTGCGTCGGAATATGCATGGACATTAAAAAAAAGAAACATAATATAGGCACGAAAGAAGCGTTGAAGATGGCCATAATTGGTGATTACTAGGACTAGGAAATGGTAACATAAGTGGTATACTTGTTGAAAGAGTATGATGATTTGTTTCCAAAAATATTCTTGGAGATGGAGGGAGTTGTAGGATCCCTCGATGAAATGAAGATTTAGTTAAAGACATATGATAATCCAGTCAAGAAAAGACCCTATCAATTTAACTTGAAGTACAAAGAGAAAGTTCACAAAGAATTGAATCAAATGCTAGAGGTAGGGATCATTGTCCTTGTGGAGGACTCAGATTGGATTAGCTTGATGGTGGTGCAACCAAAGAAGATGGGATAACTAATAATTTGTGTAGACCTATGTGGAATAAATTCATCTTGCGTGCATGATCCATTCCCACCACCATTTACAGATGAAGTGTTGGAAAATGTGGGTGGGCGCAGGGATTACTCATTCATAGATGGCTTCTCAGGATATCACTAGGTGTGAATCACGAAAGAACACCAAACCAAGATGATGTTTGCGATAGAATGGGGCTCATTTGCATACATGGTAATTCCCTTTGGCATAAATAATGCACCTGCAATGTTTTCTAGAATTGTGGTCACAACTTTTAAGGAATTCATCCATAAGCTTTTGGAGGTGTACTTAGATAATCAGGCAGTGTTCAACCTACTAAAGGAGCATATGAAAACATTACAATTTCTGCCAAAAGCTACAAATCTCATTGAACTTAAAAAAATGCATCTTTTTTACATCATTTGGGACACTATCGAGACATGTTGTATGTAAGGAAGGTTTGTTAGTAGACCATGCAAAGATTTCCACAATAGTGGATATGTTGACTCCCACATCAGTTAGAGAGCTACCCACAAATTTGGAGCACACGGGGTATTATAGACGATTCATATGGAGTTATGCAAAGGTTGTTGTGATGTTGGAGAAGCTACTACGTAAAGACATAAAGTATCTTTGGACACAAGAATGCCAAGAGGCGCTTGACACTTTGAAAGAGAGATTGGTGATGACACCAATCTTGATTTTTCCATATTGGACCAAGATATTTCATGTGCATGTGGATGTGTCCTCAATTACACTTGGCACAATGTTGGTGGAGCTCGAAGAAGAGAGAATTAATCACCCAAGCTATTTTTTTAGCATGAATCTATTAGGTTCTGAGAAGAATTACACAAGCATGGAGCATGAAGGACTGACAATGGCCTATGCCCTACTAAAGTTTCAACATTACTTACTCGACACTCCCTTCAAAATTTTTACTGACCATTCAATGATCGAATACTTGGTCAATAAGCTAGTGTTGGGGGGAAGAATATGCTGATGGATTTTGCTTTTCCAATAATTTGAGTTTGAAGTAGTAGTCAAGCCCAACAAACACAAAGTTGGGCTTGACTATATTTTGAGGATAGAATCAAGGGAAATTGGAGGTAGCTTAGATGATGAGATCCTCGACGCACAACTCTTCAGGTTTGACGTAGTGCCAAATCAACTACTAGAAATTGTATCATACTTGACAATTGGACACATGCCGAATAGATACACTCACACACAACACAAAGAATTGGTGACATGCAATACTAAATACCAGTTGATCTCCATACATTTGTACAAGCTTGGAGTAGATGGGATCCTGCGCAGGTGTGTATTAGAACATGGGTGTGACATGGTCCTCTATGAAGCATATGAAGGTATTACAAGAGGACACAACGTTGGTAAGGCCATTGCACAAAAAGTGCTACATGAAGGGTTATGGTGGTCGTAAGTATTTGAAGATGTTAAGGGATATTGCAAGCACTGTGATATTTTCCAAAGGATCGAGAAACCTTGCATAAGAGATGAATTACTGCTTTTCCTGGTTACACCGCTAGAGCCATTTGAAAAATGGACTATTGATTTCATGGGACCCATCAATCCCCTATAGGTAGAAATGACACACAGTACATTATTACCACCACATAATACTTTACACATTGGTCCAAAGCCATGTCAGTGAAATATTGTACTGTAGAGACGATTGTGTGCTTCATATTTTAGAATGTGATCACAATGTTTGGCTGCCCGAAAGTGTTAATGAGCAATCAGGGCATGCATTTTCTGAATGACATCAGGAAGGTTTTTTAGTAGACCAGGAAAATATTGCCACAATAGTGGATATGTTGGCTCTCACGTTAGTTAGAGACTTGTGCACAACTTTGGAGCACATAAGGTATTATAGACGATTCATATGGAGTTATACAAAGGTTGTTGCAATGTTGGAGAAGCTACTATGTAAAGACACAAAGTATCTTTGGACACAAGAATGCCAAGAGGTTCTCAAAATGTTGAAAGAGAGATTGGTGATGACACCAATCCTGATATTTCCATATTGGACCAAGATATTTCACGTGAATGTGGATGTGTCCTCAATCACACTTGGCACAATGCTGGTGCATCTCGGAGAAGAGATAATTAATCACCCATACTATTTTGTCAACATGAAGCTATTAGGTTCTAAGAAGAATTACACAACCATGGAGCATAGAGGACTGGAAATGGCCTATGCCCTACTAAAGTTTCAACATTACTTACTCGACACTCCCTTCAAAATTTTTACTGACCATTCAATGATTGAATACTTGGTCAATAAGCTAGTGTTGGGGGGGAGAATATGCTAATGGCTTTTGCTTTTCCAATAATTTGAATTTGAAGTAGTAGTCAAGCCCGACAAACACAAAGTTGGGACTGACTATCTTTCAAGGATAGAATCAAGGGAAGCTGGAGGTAGCTTAGATGATGAGCTCCTCGACTCACAACTCTTCAGGTTTGATGTAGTTCCAAATCAACTACTAGAAATTGTAGCATACATGACAATTGGACATGTGCCAGATAGATATACTCACACACAACACAAAGAATTGGTGACATGCAATGCTAACTACCATTTGATCACCATACATTTGTACAAGCTTGGAGCAGATGGGATCCTGCGTAGGTGATGGGTGTTCTATATGCACTAAAAAGACACTAAAAACTCTCAATTAAATTGTCAACCTGGGGTAAGTAAACTTAGAGTTGTAGCAAAATATATGCCAAAGGTAGAAGGGTTCGTAGTAGTATAGTCTAACTAAGGAAGTGGCTATCTAAGGGTTAATCTACTCAAGCAAACCTATCTAATGAGAAAAACCTACTAAGAAACTTCAACTATGTAACCTAGGTAACCTTTGGACAAGGGATCGATGGATAGTTCTAGAAAAACAAGTGAAAACCCTATTTAAAGAAAACTAGTTCGTAACAATAAGCAATAAGCAAAAGCAAACTATTTAAGCATAAAAATAAGAAAATAACAAAATAAAACTACTTTAACTTGCCAACCTAATTTCACTGAGAAACTACCCTTTGAAAGCAAATAAATAAACAAGCAAACAACTATTCTATTAAAGCAAGCAAACAAGTAAGAAAAACAACTAACTAACCTATTAAAGAAAGTAAACAACTGAGCAAAGCAACTAGGTAACCTATTAAAGCAAGTAAACAACTAACTACTCTAAGATAACTTCTACTGCAAGTAATCTAATTAAAAATTCTCATTGAACAACTATCTAGCCTAAGAGGCAAGTGAACTATGTTCTTAATTCAAACTTCGAAACTATCTCTAATTCATAAAAGGAAATCTATTTAATTGAAAGCAAGATAAATTAACAACTAGTCTTGAACCTATGATAAGCAAGCTACTATCTAATCTATCAAAGCAAAAACTATCTATCCTACAACAACAATAAAACTATCTCCTAAGCTATGAAAGCAAGAAAGCTATCTTATACTCTATGAAAGCAAGGAACTGTTTCTTAATCTATGAAATTCAAATGCATTCTATACTAATATAAGAAAACTTTATACTATACTAAATTCAATCATTAACTACAACTTGAAATTGCAACCTAAATCTAAGCAAGAAATTGCATATTATGCACAAAACCCAATTGGGCATATTATGCACAAAACCCATGTGCTGGATTTTTTAGATTCCACTTCATGCTCCCACAATTTAATATTTAAGTTAGTTGCCTGTAATAGTGCCGAATGGAGTACCGGAAGCAGAAACATGATGCGATTTTGCCTTGTAACACCAAAAAATGTGAATTAGATTCTTGGAAACATAAAAACATAATGAATTATACTCAAGATTGACATAAAACACGAATTATGCATACCTGGTGTAGATCATAGCGTTTTGGCACAAAATTCTTCAAAAAGCTTCTTCAAAACATGAAAATGCATATACACATTCGGCAAAAAGGATCTAATTAACGTCATAAAATTGATCATATCTCAGGCCCAACAACATGTGTGTATTAGAACATGAGCATGACATGGTCATCTACGAGGCATATGAAGGTATTACAAGAGGACACAACGTCGGTAAGGCCATTGCACAAAAAGTGCTACATGAAGGGTTATGGTGGTTGTCGTTATTTGAAGATGTCAAGGGATATTGCAAGCATTGCGATGTTTTCCAAAGGATAGGGAAACCTTGCATAAGAGATGAATTAGTGTTTTTCCTAGTTACAAAGCTAGGGCCATTTGACAAATGGACTATTGATTTCATGGGACCCATCATTCCCCTACAGGTAGAAATGGCGCACAATACATTATTACCACCACATAATACTTTACACATTGGTCCAAATCCATGTCAGTGAAAGATTGTATTGTAGAGACGGTTGTGTGCTACATATTTGAGAATGCGATCACAAGGTTTGGCTGCCCAAAAGTGTTAATGAGAAATCAGGGCATGCATTTTCTAAATGACACCATATGTGCGCTCACTCAAGAATTCATGATCCATCACCAAAAGAGTACACCATATCACCCACAAGCCAATAACACAGTTGAAGCCTTCAACAAGACATTAGAGCATCTGTTGACTAAGGTTTGTAATGTGCAATGTGATGACTGAGATCAACAGATTGCAACAAACACTATGGGCATATATAAGAACTTGTTAATGATTGACTAAGCATACACCTTTTAGGTTGGTCTATGGTAAGGAAGCTGTGATGCCCTTAGAATTTGTGGTACCAAGTCCGCGACTTGCTCTTGTGACACAGATGTTGGATGAACAATCCCTTTAGAAGTGATTGGATGAGCTAATGGAACTTGAAGAAGACCAACTCATTGTGGCTCAAAATTAATTGGTCAAGAAGCAAAGACAAAAGGCTTGGCATGACTGCAACATTTGGCACAAGATTTTACAAGCCAACTCCTTGGTATTATTATACGACAACAAGTTTCTAAAGCACCCTGGAAAATTGTGCATGCACTGGTTGGGACCCTTTAGATTGGTATACAACAATGAAGGAGGTACAACAAAGTTGGCAACACTATAGGGTCAGCCCTTCAAAGGATTGATCAACAACAACCAACTGAAGGCATATTATGGCTCACAGGGGTTGAGTGTGCCCTAATTGAACAATAGTTTATGAGTTATCATAGAGTAGGATTTAGGTAGGTAGGTATAAAGCTAAGTATAATTAGACATTCATTGGTAGGACAAGATAGGAGTAGGTAATCTGGATGACATGACATAGTGCTACATACAAAGATTTAGAATAGTTGACCAATTGTGCAAAGTAATTACAAATGTACAACCTACAAGACATGACAATGGGCTCTCACGAGTGAATGACGACATTATAAAGCAATAAGGGGTCAAGCAATTAGATTAAGAGAGGTCACATATGTATGAGATATGTGAATAATTATGGCAACACGTTCCAATAGGTACATCAATGGTACAATATTGGTATAGTACGATCAAGGCCCCAACAGATTCATATGCCAAGGAAATCAAGAACAATCATCACAACATGTATACCTAGTAGGCCTGAGATCATACCTATTAGAGCAAATGGTCACATGGGAAAACCAAACCATGAATATTTCTACCCCCCATGGCCATTTTCCAATTACTTTTCAAATATTTTGACCACTACATATAGAGAGTTTCAGTAGCAAGTTGCAGACAAGTGGCAAGGTAATAGTTTAACCGGAAGAGTGAGCGGTGTTAGAAATTCCTAGTAAAACAAGGATTCCCCAGAACAATGGCTACTTCCAACAGGAAAGAGGCACCCACTTGGCTCCAGGCCACAAAGGAAGCTCAATGACCAATAATTGAATTCCAGTAGAATTACATGTTTGGGACTATCTCCTAGGAAGGGGTCCCAACCTACAGTTCGTCAACTACAACAACCAAGCTACCACACAGTTCCCTGAACTGTGCTTTGAAGCTTATATGGGGTTACCCCTGTTAGAAAAACAGGACCGCAGAGCAATAAAATAAAACAAATGCAAAAACAAAACACAGAAGACACACAATACAAGAGAGACACAGATTTACGTGGTTCACCCAGTGTGGGCTACGTCCACCAGAGAAATTGCCAGGTCCTTCCTTTATTATTATCCAACAAAATGAAGGGATACAACCTACAACAAAACCCGCCGTAACTTCCTCTTCTTTCTCTCACAGTATCCTCTCTTAGAATACAATATTCACCCTCATACATAGCTGCAATACATTTCCCTCATAAAAGAGGGTTTCCTTCTAGGGCAAAAAACCCTAACATAATCTCTACCGTTAGATTTGCGACCTTATAATGAACAGTCCAGATTTACAATGAAATTACAATATACTTTTATAAGGCAATTTTTGCTTCGGGACGCTTCCCCTGAACCCCCGCTGGGGGCCCGCTTGCCCCCAGACCCCCCGGACCCCGCAGAGGGGGTACCCCCCCTGCACTCCCCCGCGTGGAAGAGTGTACATACTTCTAGGGTGTAAATACTTCATGGGGTATAAACATGGCTAAAAGCAAGGACCTCTGCATCAGGAAGATAATCAGGCTCCACAACCAACAATATCCCACTTGGAGACTGATCTCAACAACTCCACCGCTGCTGTATATGCTGGATTCTGAACCTTCTTGGACCTGGCAAATTTCTCATCTTCATCTTCAATCTTGAAGACCAACTGAAACTGAGAAAGAACTCAGTTTCTCTCTGGTTACTCCCTTTGTTAACATGTCTGCAGGATTCTGGCTAGTGTGTATCTTTTCCAGCTTCAATTGTCCATCTTCCAAGACAGATCGTATGAAGTGGTACCT
>ML777066.1:369889-399232 GCA_009831015.1 Picea engelmannii | reverse complement strand
TTCCAATGAGCTATTACACTGAGAGGTTCCTCCAAGTAATGTGCCCAAAATGACCTCTTCAGTGAATTCCATTGACTTATAGCTCAAAATAGTCAAAATCATGGAAATTGTCGGAATGCAACGAAACCAAAGCCAATCTGTGCAGAATGGCTCATAATGATGGAATATGATCATCAATGCAAGCTGGACCCCACAATGCCTCTCAAATACCCCTGTACTCTCTTTAGCACCCATCTGGCTATTCCGGTCATCATAAATCTCTGCCCTGTGATGATGTCCCAAAGTGGGGACATTACAGTCCTCCCTGCTAGAAAATTGCTTGTCCTCAAGCAATACCCAAATCCCCCAAAGTAAAATACTAGGATCCCATGTCCACCTGCGGGATACATAGTAGAACCCATCCAATGATGAACAATAGCACACTCCACCCCCTGGATCCCATATCAGGAAGTGAACTGCAATACTCTGTGAAGAACAGTCCTGGAAGATATCAACCTTGTGAACCTCCTACACCTGACCCATGGCCTCATCTCGGAATGAGTCCATCCTCCAAATCTCTACCAAGATCCACACGGTCTCCATCAATTGCACATGATGATGCCAGAATGAGGTACTGCAAGATTTTCGTGAGGCACCCTCAAGCGCTGTGCTAAATGGAAAGTTAGAATAACTTTCCCCTAACGATCAATGAACTGCTCAATCCTGCAATACCTGGGTCCCATGCTAACCTCTGTCAACAATCCTCCTGCTAACACTGCACTACTCTGTCCACGACTGTCTATCCCCTGCATTCATTAAGGATCCTCCTCGTCGAGATTCTCAAGCTGAAATACCTGTGAACACTGAACCTGTTGCCCAGAAACTGTATCGGCATAGACACCTCTGTAGAAGAAGTACCTGTCCAAACGTCTCCATGCCCTATCATGATGATCAAGAGGAAAAAAAGGTCTCACCCCATAAGACAAGTACCTGCCGACCCACTCCAAACCAACCCAAGGTGGAGTGTGTGGCTCTCTGGTGCCACCTGGGTCGTCATGTAGTGAAACATCCTGCTAACCAAGTGAACTCCCAGATCCCATGGAAAACTTGGAAGTTTATCACTTCCAGTCTCTGCTAGCTGCTCCTGTGCTGGGCTGATCACCGTCGGAAGCCCACTGCACTCATCTGTCATCACTAGGTCTATGATGCTCACCATCACACACCAAGTCTCAACTGTTTGTCTAACACGGTCCACCTCTGACCTGCTGTATGCCGTAAAAGTACTCCTGTCATATAGTCTCGACCTACTCACTCTCCATGCTCCCAACCATGGCCTATCCCTCCTCATGCTGCTGTCTATGATAAAAGTGTCAGGACAGGCTAATAGAAACATCTACAGCTGACTGTAGGACCGGGAGGTGTCGCATACTTTGGTCAATCCCAATGATTCGACCAGAAGCTCGTCCTTCTGTATCCATGAAAGATGCTCTCCTGTGGTCATCACCAAGTCCCAACCATCCGGTACAACCAAAAGTCACCCCTCCAACTGATGGTCAACCAACCTCCATCTCTCATCTATCATGCAACTGCTGAAATGGTGAAGGTGATCTCCCACAACTATGTGCTGCTGTAGAGGAGTGGAATCTACATACTCCCCTAAGTGTGTCTCCTCCCTATAAGGCACTACACCCCTCTGAATGCCACCATACACCTCGACATCTCTCTATGAGCTATCACTCATCACGGTATGCTCCGGCATACTCATGTCATCTCCCACAAACCCATGCTGCATCACAGATCCCGGGCGTACAACTGGATCAATCTCTATATGGAGATCAACCACTCCCAAGACACAAATGGAAGTGTCCCCCATCGACTAGTGCTCCTCTGCTAGATCATCAACATCCTCTGTCAATGTGACTGACTGATACATCTGATTGTCCACTAAGACAGATGAAGTGGATCTCTGACGAATCTCCTCAAGAGACCCATCTGATATAGACTCTGATTCTTGAAGGGCAGTCTGTGTGCCTCTCAAGAATCCTCAAGTGCTCTCCAATTCCCGAGTGAGTCGGTCTACCTCCAACTCCTGCCCCCTCAGGGCCCTATGATACAACTCGCCAATCCCTAGTAGGTAGTCTCTGTTTGTCAACAACTGCTGGTAGTCAGTCCTCATCATAGACACTCTCTCCTGGAGAGTGTGAAAATCATCCATGGAAAATCCTCCATCTGAGCTACCATGTGCCACTGATTCTCTGCAACCGTAATCTGCCATCACTGCATGCATGTCATCAATATGTCTAGTGGCTGCCCTGATCATAGCCTCACTAACTCCCAACTGTGCTGCTAAGTGGTGTGAATCCTGATCATAGTCATGCTGGGGTACCCCCTCATGCCTCTCATTACTAGTGCCATCACTAACAACACTCTCTGCAGAAGATAAAGTGATGAACTGCCTACTGTCTACTGTGCCACTAGGTACTCTTGTATGACATTGCATCCCATCACTAGATGCCATCTCCCCCTGACTCACACTGTATCCTGTATGAGCAGCTGTATCCTCCTGTGCACTCAACCTGCAACTATCATCTGTGCCTGGATCCCATATAGTTGTATCCAGACACGTGCTATCATCATCCTGACTGCCAAAGAGTGCATCCTCATCAATGCAGACCGATCCTAGAAGTAAGTGCTCCATCAACCTGTCATCCTCTGGAATCTGCTCAACCAATGGAGTCTCCAACATTTGTGACTCCATCTCCTCTGGCCGACCTGTATGTGTGAGGTCAACTGCTAGTACGTCCTGTACCTCCTCCTGGATTTGTGGGTCTACCTGTCCATGGTGTGCATCCCTCACACTAGGCTCATCCATCATACCTGACGTGCCACTGATCTCCTCATGTGGCGTGGCTATCATGGATGTCTAAACAGGTGACAGATGTGTCACGGCTCCCATAGGAAGCTCATCATCTCTAGGTGCTAACATGTGTGACTCCTCACTAGTGTCACTACTCTGCTGAGGCGTAAGGTCATCAATGGTATGTGACGTGTCTGCCGAGACACTGGTGCTATCGTCCTGTCCATCCTGCTGCCTATCCACTACATAAGAGTCATCATCCTCCTCAAGCGTGCAAGCATTAATAGCCTCCGTGCAAGAGTCATCATCATTATCCTTTGAGGTAGAGTCAATATCACTAGTCTCTGTGCAAGAGTCATTGTCATCATCCGACTGTTCTGAATCAACCTCTATCGCTCCATTCTCACACATCTCATCATCACTGTCATAGTGTGTCTCAACATTGTGCCCCTGGTCCTTACCCCTGCACCTATGATCTAGTTCCCACGACCCCTTGCAACTGTAACAAGGTTGCGTGGGTGTGGGGTTTCTTTGTGCTTCCTTCCATCTAGTTGTCATAGCTCTATTTTCCTCTGCCATGCTGACCCAATGTGTAACCTCATCTTTGCTCCAGCTAGGATTTTTGTAGGATACAAAATGATGGAATGTCACTAGATCTTTAAGAATCTCATTGAGGGTTTGATATTCCTTATCACACTCAACAATCTCTCTAGTAAAGTCCAAAATATCCATAGATTTGTTTTCCTCTGGTATGTTGACCCAATATGTAATCTCCTCTTTGCTCCACCTAGGATTTTTTATAGATAAAAACTGTTGGAATGTCAATTGAGCCCTAGTTTCCTCCCCAAGGGCGTAATATTCCCCTTTACAGATCATACTCTCTCTAGCAAGGTAAAACAAATCCATCTCCTTCCAACTATCCATAAAGACCCCTCAGGTTTGCAGGATTTAAGCTCTGATACCACTGTAATGATCCCAAGCCATTATGTAAGGATCATCACGGTTTTGGTGTCTTTTTAAAACTTTTTTCTGGTTGTGGTATTTCGTCAAACAATTTGCTGATCTAATTGTTTAGACGTGTTTACATGTCTGTATGCAACAAACAACAGAAAGAGATAACCATGGAACATACCTCAACCATATGCAATAAGATAGACAAGCCAAAACATCTCAAATCTTCTTTATTCATAAAACAGAGAAACCTACTACAATGAAGATGCCGATCTAGAATGCTCAACAAATGGTCAAGAAGATAGAAAATAGATAAGAGTTGCTACAAAATGCTCCCGCTAATACAAAAGATGCCTCCAAAGGCTGAATAAGAAATGAAGATCAATACAAGCAGATCTGAATGCCAAACTCTCCAACTGAAGAATGCCACGCTCTAATAGAAGGTTGAAACCCTCAATAACTCGGCTCCACTGCCAAAAGTGTCCAATCACCCTAAGAAATATGCCAACTGATAGATTGGGTGATGGTAAGAACAACCCAGGTGCCCGAATCTCCAAGATCCCTCTCAATATATGTAGATCTGAAATCCCCCACTGAATGGTGCGCCCCACTGGATGACTGAAGCCCCAGATAATTTGGCCCTGCTGAAGGAGGCCTCAAAATTCTCTGGAACTCTCCAGAAATATAGATCAGGACACTGCAAGTCACTAGGTGAAGTCTCAGGGTCAGATCTGAAGTGTAACCCCTCCAAACGGACTAGATCTGGATCTCAAAAATGCCCTCCTTCTCTTCAATTTGCCCCACTGCTCAGGAAATAATCTGATCCATAAATCTCTCTCAGAAAGCACTACATCTAATGTCCAAGGCCCTGCAATGAAAACCCAAGTGATAGAATCCTCAAAGGCCCTGCTAATCTCCTACAACGAACCTCTCTCCATAGATGGTGCGCCCCCCTTGCTGGAAACCCTCAATGGTGCGCCCTCCTCCTCTTCCTGTGCCTGTGGCTGTGTAGAACCTCCTTCACTGATGTAGATTTGACTAGAATGGTGTGGGAGAGTATTGCATCTTCGAGACCAAGCTTGGGACAAGCTAGGTGGAATCTTTCACCACCGAATCGTCCTCTAGGGTTTGTTAAGTCAAAACCCTCAAAACCCCCAAGAGATGGGCTCACTAGCTAAAGCCAGATATCAAACTGATAAACATACATGAATGAATGAGAAAAGGCCCTTGCCTTTCCTTTATACTTTTTGGCTCAACTTGTCCCTCCAAAGTGACTTTCATTTTATTAATAATTAATTAATTAATTAAATCACTTTAATTAATTAATTAACCTTTTTACCTTTGAAAAGCTCCTTATCTCTCCTTGTGGCTTCCCTGGCCACTGAAAGCCACTTCTAGCCATCCCATCCTATAGTGTTGCTCCTCCCGATTCCAATGAGCTATTACACTGAGAGGTTCCTCCAAGCAATGTGCCCAAAATGACCTCTTCAGTGAATTCCATTGACTTATAGCTCAAAATAGTCAAAATCATGGAAATCGTCGGAATGCAACGAAACCAAAGCCAATCTATGCGGAATGGATCATAATGATGGAATATGATCATCAATGCAAGCTGGACCCCACAATGCCTCTCAAATACCCCTGTACTCGCTCTAGCACCCATCTGGCTATTCCAGTCATCATAAATCTCTGCCCTGTGATGATGTCCCAAAGTGGGAACATTACAGTGGACTAATTTTTTTCTTAAGGTATCAAGCGTTATATCTATTAAGTAAGGTGCCATGAGTTAGTAGAGTGTAAAACCAATAAATGTAAGTGCCCTCATTAAAGAAATTCCACTAGTTAGTGGTTAAGGCCCCATTAATGGAGGTCCACGAAGTGGTTAGGGTTTTGGTTATTTAGAAACTATACATTGTAATTATTAGTTGTAATGTGAATATTATTGTATTTGGAGCTTTTCCCATGTTGGAAGTTTCCCACTTGAAGAGGCAAGTGAACATTTCATCTAGTTTTGAATATCAATAAAGGTTTGCTTATTGCTATTATTTTACAATTCTAGTTCAGTTTGTTTGCATTCTGCAATTATATTTTTTTCTATCTTGCTATGTTTGTTTGCTTTACATGGCTATACTCCATTCATTTTTCTCCAAATATTATGTTTCGTCTAGAAAGGAACACCACAAGTGGTATTAGAGCACTTTCTTATGGCAATACATGCTCCAATTTTATTTTATTTTTTAGGCTAGAGATGTGTTTCAACCTCTTTATATGACACATAAATATATCATTTAGCGGGTAAAGCTATAGTTAGGGAAGAAAACACACAAAAAATATAATAGGCATCACCAAGTTGGACACCCTTGTAACCTTTGTTGGTACCCCTTTGAGTAGTATTGCATCGGATGACACTTGTACACATAATTGTCTTCCATGTCCCTCTAGGTATATTTGAAGCTCTCTAAGTTCACTTGAAACTATCCTTACATAATCATGTCATCCATATTGTTGCTATTGAGAATAGCACTTGGGGAGATCACTCTCACATATCATAAAATTAGGTAGTATGGCTAAGGGTACATGCTATCCTCCTCAATTGGTTCCATGAAATATTCGACAAAGTACTATTATTGGAAACCCTCTAGTATATGAGACACATATATCACTTAACACTCCTTTGTCCTTAGGACCCTACAAACCCTAGATTCTATAACACATAGAGTGAAATTCATACACAATTTGAAATATCAAGAATTTGGGATTTTCATTGATGAAATAATACTCAAAATGGAGTAATACTCTCCTCATATTAAAAAAGAAGAAGTCTAAAGCTCACCAAAACCATTGCAAGAAATCTAGATCAAAATAATTCATAAGCGATGCTAACCATTATGGTGTCACTCTACAATAAACAATTTTTTGTGGATCACATGTACCATTGCTTGTGACCCCTCTCCACAAATTCTTCTTGAGACACTGATTGTGTTGGGTTAGCTCTTAGATAACCTCTTCAATGGACCCGATGGTCCTATGACAAACACCCACAACATGTCAACCATGGATAAAGTAAAGCAAGTGATTAGCTCTCTCTCCTAGTCAATGAGAAAAATGGAAACCAATATGTCTTCCCTCACTACACAAGTCAAACTTTATTTTGATTATATTATGAAGCTGAAGGGTAAGCCTCAGGAGGGTGACATTGTATTTGGTGAAGGCTGCCATAATGGTAAGCACCTTGAGGATGAAGAAGATCCCACTAATCAGTTCTCATTTTTTTACTATTCCAACAATCTGATTTCTTGCCTCCCCAAAGTTTATCTGAATAAGTTTGATGGGTCAGATCCTATTAGTTGAGTTGATCAAATGGAGCACTATTTTTCCCTTCAAGCCATAACACATGAACTATTGAAACTCCAAATTGGTATCCTCTATTTGGATAGGGAACATTGGCAATGGTGCAAATGTCATAAGAATGTAACTCTAGGCATCACTATATGGAAGTAGTTTGTGAAAGCCCTATTTGCTCACTTGATCAGAGATACAATTTTTTTGTGCCAGTTTACTAAATTGCACCAAACCAACGGTGGAATACTATATTGATTCTTTCAACATTTGGTTGCTAGAAAAAAAAATTAACTGTTGATTTTTTAAAGCAATTATTTATCAGTGGTCTTAAGAAATAAATAAGAGCCCAAGTAGAGGTGAACCACCCTGCTACTTGGTTGGAGGCCACTTAGCTTGTTTTTCATGCCCAAGTTATATCCCATGCTTAGTTAAAATGCTCCAATTTTTCTCCATATCACCGCCCAAATATGGTATCTCCTCAACAACCTACCCCACCCCTCAAGGTCCATAAGTTGACATGGGTTGAAATGGAAGAACATCAACTCAAGGGTTTATGCTACAATAGCGAAGAAAAATACTCTCCAAGGCATACATGTAAGGAGTAAAAATGATTTATGACCACTTCTGAGGACATTTACGATGAGAAAGTTGATGCTGGAACTTGGGAGGAAGTCACTCCCATCACTCATGAAGTTCCTCTTCCTAGCCAACTAGGTGAAGAACCCCAAATCTCCCTTCATTCTTTGACCGATATTTCTTCTCCTCAAATATTAAATATGGTCAGCTATATCAAGCAATAGAAGGTTATTGTCTTAATAGATAGCACTAGCACCCATAATTTCATTCATCACCACATTTCCCAAGACACACATTGCTATATCCATGTTGTTAATAACTTTCAAATTATGATTACTATTGTGGGACCTATGAAATGTGGTGGTCAATGTGAAAATGTGAAACTTCAAATGGGTGAGTATTCCCTGAAAACTCACATGTTTTCCATTGAAATGGGTGGATGTGATATATATATATATATATATATATATATAATTTCATTCATCACCACATTTCCCAAGACACACATTGCTATATCCATGTTGTTAATAACTTTCAAATTATGATTACTATTGTGGGACCTATGAAATGTGGTGGTCAATGTGAAAATGTGAAACTTCAAATGGGTGAGTATTCCTTGAAAACTCACATGTTTTCCATTGAAATGGGTGGATGTGATATATATATATATATATATATTGAATGGCTAATAACATTAGGCCCAATCACCATGGACTTCTTGGAAATATACATGTTTTTTCAAAAGGATGGAAATGCCTACATGCTCAAAGGTCTCAAAGTAGGCTCTCTATAAATTATCATATCCCAGTGTATGGAAAAGCTTCTAAAAAAGGTCATTCTATTATTATTACACAATTGAATGATATTCAAGCCTTTGAGGATGCTTCTCATCTAGTTCATTTGAATTTGTAGTTGGTATTAGACAAACACCAACAAGTTTTTGAACATCCCCAAGGATTACCAACCTCACGTGGAGAGCATGATAATAACATCCCATTTATTCCTAGTAGCCTTCCACCATATCATCTTCCTTCTGTCCAAATGAATGAAATTTGAAAATATTGTACAAGATCTATTAACCATCGGTATCATCCATCCTAGTGCCAACCCCTACTCTTCTTCAATTGTCATGGTTCTTAAAAAACTAGGCACTTGGCATATGTGTCCTAATTTTTGTGCTCTTAACAACTTGACAATGCAAGATAAATTCCCCATAATAGTGATTGATGATCTCTTAGATGAGCTACATGGAACAATTCTTCACCAAACTTGATCTTTGCTTTGGTTATCACCAAATTTGCATGAAGTCAATATTCCCCAAAACTACTTTTCACACTCATGACATTGATTATGAGTTTTTGGTGATGCCATTTGGTCTTTGCAATGAACCTTCCACCTTTTAAATCCTCATGAACCACATCTTTAAGCCCCTTTTATGTCATTTTGTCCTAGTCTTCTTTAACAACATCTTAATCTACAAAAAAACTTGGGTGGCACATGTGGATCAGGTCTTACAACTCCTTTATAATCACTATTTATTCCTTAATCATTCTAAATGTGATTTTGGTGCTCTAGAAGTTGAATATTTGGGACACATTGTTAGTGGTGAGGGTGTGCATTTTGATCCTAAGAAAATTGAGGTGACGAAATATTGGCCTCATCCCATGACCCTTAAAATTTTGCGTGGCTTTGTTTTCCTCACAAGTTACTATTGGAAGTTTGCCCAACACTATGGTAAAATTGTTGCACTTCCCACTACCCTGATAAAAAAAAATGCCTTCCATTGGAATGAGGAGGCTAAAAATACTTTTCGAGCTTTAAAAGATGTTATGTGTACCACATCAGTCTTTTCCCTACCTAAATTTAATAAGGCTTTTGTTTTGGAATGTGATTCCTTGGGAAAAATAATTGGGGCCATGTCAATGCAAGAGGGATTCTTACTCGCTTTCACCAATAAACAATTATGTGATAGAAACTTGGGAAAACCCACCCGTGATAAGGAAACATTTCCTATTATTCATGTAGTTGATATGTGACATACTTACTTTATGGGGTTTTGTTTCCAAATTAAAACAAGCCATCACGATTTGAAATATTTCCTAGAACAAGAGCTATCCTCCCTAGAACAACAAAGTGGGTCACCAAAATGTTAGGCTATGAATACAATATTATCTATAAGAAGGGAAAACAAAATGTGCTCATTATGCTTTCTCTAGGAAGTATGATGAAGAAGGGTCCATATTTTCCTTGTCTATCATAGTTCCCTATTTTCTATAAGAAATATGTCAAGATTGGTGAGAGGATGCCAAGATCATGCACATGATCCACCAGCTATAGGTCGATCCATGGGAACACCCAAGTTACACTTGGAAGGATGATGGGCTCCACTATAAAAGCCATGTTTTTTTTGGTTTGGGATTCCTCATTTAAATCCAAATTATTATCTGAATTACACTTCTCTCCCACAATGGGTCATTCTAGGTTTAAGAAAATATATTACATGATTAAGCATTCATTCTTTTGGGAAAGCATGAATAAGTACATTCACACTTTATAACAGAATGTGATACTTACCAATGACATAAAGGGGAAATAATAAATTCTCTAGGAAAGTTACAACCCTTACCCATTCATGCAACTGCGTGGGCTAACATTTCTATGGATTTTTATTGTGGGGTTACCAAAATTAGGAAATAAATCAGTGAGAATGGTAGTTGTTGATCACCTTTCAAAATACATTCATTTTTATACCTTAAAACACCCATTTAAGGCCTCCATAGTAGCACATGTATTCATGGAAAATATTTTTAAATTACATGGCATATATAAATCCATTGTGATCGATCATGATCCCACCTTCACCAACAATTTCTGGTAGGAATTGTTTCAACGTCAAGATACTCATTTAAATCTCAACACACCATATCACAACAAATAAATGGCTAGATGGAAGAAATCAACAACTGTTTGGAAGCTTATTTATGTTTTTTTTCTTGGAATATAAAGCATGATGGGTCTAGTGGTTAACCCTGGATGAATGGTCATACAATACTAGCTATCATGGTGCTACTAAAATGACCACCTTTGAGGTAGTATATGGACAACCACCTCTATTAGTGATCTTGTACTTATCAAGCCTCTCTAAGGTTCAAGAGTTGGACAAGACCCTAATAACCCATGCTGACATTGTTCATATCCCCAAAGATAATTTGGTGTTGTCTTAGAATCACATAAATCAATAGGCTTATCAACATTGCTTAAAACACCATTTTGATGAATGATATTATATGTTCTTATGTCTCCAACCCTATAAGTAAACATCATTGAAGGAGAAGAGCTGGGAGAACTTAGCTCCTAAGTTTTATGGACCTTATTTTATACTCAAATGTATAGGTCCAATGGCTTAATTGGCTATACACAACCATTCTAAGCTCCACCTAATTTTTCATGTGTCCTACTTGAAGAAAATGCTTGGGTCTAATTGCAGAGTTCAAACCACACTCCTAGAATTGGATGAGGAGGATTCCATTTGGTTTCAACCTCAAGCCATTTTGGAAAAATGTGAGCATCATCTTCACCAACGTAGTATACATAAAGTTTTGATCCAATGGAAGGATACATAGCCTAAAGATGCTACATGGGAACTAGCAGAGTTTCTCCACCAATTTTCTCATCTCCAGCCTTGAGGACAAGGTTGTTTTGTAAGCGGGAGGGTATGTTAGAGTCCCACCCTAACTACCCTAGTTTGTGGAATATATTGTTATTTAATGTATTGAGGGCCATATCTATTAAATAAGGCCCCATGAGTTAGTATAGCATGGAATCAATAAATGTAAGTGGCCTCATTAAAGAAGGTCCACTAGTTAGTGATTGAGGCCTCATTAATGGAGGTCCACTAGGTGGTTATGGTTTTAATTAATTAGACACTATATATTGTAGTTGAAGGTGTGTATTTGGTTGTAAAGTGAATATTATTGTATTTGGAGATATACTCATATTGGAGGTTCCCCCCTCAAAGAGGCAAGTGAACATTACATTTAGTATTGAATATCAATGAAGGTTTTCCTATTATTGTTATTTTCCATTTTTTTTATGTGTATTTTCTTTCCATGGCTATATTTATGTCTATATTTCTCTATTTATTTTCTTTCCACAACTTTATTCCATCTATTTTGTTCTAAATATTTTGTTTTAGCTAACAAGGAACACCTCATATGGTAATACCTTGCAATACTTAGGTTTTCTGGATTATAGTCCAATATTCTAGTGTTTGGTTGATGACCTTACTCAATTTAGGGGTTTTCCTCGAAGATCCAAATGAGAATATCACATTCTTTGTGGAGACTTGTCTCTTGAACTGAATATTTGATCCTTCTCTTATGGTGTGTATTTTCCCTCTCATGCTTTGAAATAAGTTGTTGGATGGTTTAATTCTCTTCTCGATCAATCCATCCTGTTCTTGGAGAAATTTTTTAACCTCTTTAAGGTAATATTCATGAATTCAAATTCTAATTTGAACCCTTCATCAACCCTCCCATGGTGTGATTTTTGTAATGAAAACCATGAGCCTGATACTTGTGATGCATTCTTGAAGGCTAAGATGCCTTCGATGATTGATATATTCGAGTAGTAGTGGGGGGAAATTATTGAAATTTTTTCTCATTAAATGATTATTCCCAAACCCTAATCCATTTCTCCAAGCAATAAATAATTTGATTGATGGTCCTCAATCTAGTTCTCTTTCTAAGCAAGAGTTTGTTGATGATTTCTATTTTAATGACCCTATTTTCCATGATTCGCCTTTGAAGCAAGAGATTTATGATCTTTTCCATTTTGATGATGCTCTTTTTCAAGCTTATACCAAGAAAAATCATCATGTCTGTATCCCTCACGAGCATGCCATCATTGTTGAATCTCATACTAAGTTTATTGATCATTTCTTTAGTGATCTTCTCGTTCACAATTTCTAGGATGAAGTATTTTTTAAGAATGGAACTGGTGAAAGGAAAACATGAAAGTTTGATGATGAAAATTACTTGGAAAATCCCTTCTTCAATGATCACTTGAATATGTAAGTATTTCACAATAGATAATTAAATCTAGGATGTGATGTGATTGATGCCAACTTCTAGTTTGAATATATGACAAATGACCTATTTATCCCTTGTCAACTTGGAAGCCTAGTATATCCTAATTAACATGAGCTTGAAAATATGAAACTCGAGCATGATCTTCTTACTGACAAGGCTAACCATAAAATTCCTCAATCTAATGAGGTCATTGATAAAAACATTTCCTTTTGTATGATAAGTACACCATGGAAATTGCTCTTGATGTCCCAACAAAAGTATTGGACCCTAATGTAATTGAGTGCCATGATTTTACTTTTGGTTTCCTTTTTGATTTTCCTTAGATACCTACCCTTTGGATGGCTCTCTCTTCTTCGAAGAGATTTTGCATGAGCCTAAATTTCCCAATGGTGAATGCAATCGACATTGGTTATCCTCTAAGGTTAATTTTCAAAGATTGACATGCATGATTTAGACTTCTCCTTAGTTAATGTTTTTCCCCTCAATACTATCTCCTCTCCTAAGAAGGAAAATGATAAGCTAGTTGTCTATGATTCGTCTATTTTAAATTCTTTTCCAAGGGTAGAAGCTCTAGTTTTTAATGATGCCACTATAACTCAAGAAGGTGCCCCATTTTATCCAAGCTCTCCTATGAGTTATGATGATTATCCTAAGTTTTTCATTGAGGAAAGTGGTTTCTATAATGAGAAGATCCATGACCATGTCATCAATTTTGAGACAAGAGGCCATGCTACCTAGGTTCCATCATATACTAATGAGGACATTGAGGTTCTATTTGAAATAACAACTGATTTTCCAATTCTAGTGAGTTTTGTTTTGTTTCCAGAGAGAGAGAGAGAGAGAGAGAGAGAGAGAGAGAGAGAGAGATGTTGGANGGGGGGGGGGGGTGTGAATCAATATGAGCACTTTTTACCACTTTCAATCACAATATATAAACTTGAAATTTATCAGCAGTATATCATTTATGATTGCATTCAATATATCATGAGCATATAACCATAAGCAATACCATTCAAAAATATCACATTAGATACGTAGTACACCAAAATTTACACGGAAACCCAAATGGGAGAAATACACATAATGATTTATTATATATATTAATATTACATTCATAGGAAGCACCAACTTCCCAATTCTCCAGCACCAACTGGAAGGAGGCCCCAACCCTCTATTTACAATCTCCAACCTAAAGGAAGCTACAACTCCCTGAATTATCCAGCTCCAACTGGAAGGAGACTCCAACCCCCTGATTTACATGCTCCAACCTGAAGGAAGCTCCAACTCCATGTGTTCTCCAGCTCCAACCGAAAGGAGGCAATAAACCCATGATTTACAGGATCCAACCTGAAGGAAGCTCCAACTCCCTATGTTCTCCGGTGATCTGGATTTTATGGGCATAATGAAATGACTACAGATTATTAACAGGTGCTTAACACAAAATAATAGAGATATAGTAAAAATAGTTTTCTATTCAATAACGAAATAAGATGAAACTGTAAAATGCAGCAAAAACAAGCTTGTTGGAATGGTGGCGGCTTATCTCTGAGAAGAGATGTGATGGCTATGCTCATTCGCAAGAAGATGATTACAATGAGGCTCTAAAGGCCTTTTTTACAATAAGCAGGAATGCCAAAAACCCTAGACATCCAAAAACCTAACCCTAGGAAATAAAACGCCAAAAGTCATGTGGGCCCTGTTTGGGTAAGTTCATACATCAACTTCCCGGGGTTGTAACTTTTGTATATGATCTCCGTTTTAGGCGTATGATAGCCCGTTGGAAAGGTATCATCAAGGAGATTCATTTTAGGCACAACATAAAAGGATATTATATATTGCAAACCTTTTTTCCCCAAAAAACATCATTCAGGGCCTTAAAACGACTCTGGAAGTGAAAACTACTAAAAATAGTAAATTACCAAAATTGCCAGAAAACTATTTTGAGCCAGTTGGAAAAGGTGGGTAGCCACCGATATCCACTTGGATCATTTGGCTCCAACTATAAGGAGGCTACAACCCACTTTCGTTGCCCCGTCCTACCACCCTGAAATATAAGTGTAGACTCAAACTGTCAGTACCACTGATCAACCTGAAACTTACACTATCACTGATACATCAACCTATCACCATCACATTAACCTGTCATTTTCACTCTGTCACATCAACCTGTACTAGATCATGCATCGACCATATACTAAAACCTGTATCATACCATGTACAAAACCTATACCATACCATGCATCAACCATGTACCAAAACCTATACCATAACACATACCATACCATGCACCAACCATGTACCAACCATGTACCAACACCTATACCATACCATGCATCAACCATGTACCAAAACCTCTACCTCAAACATGTGTCATATCACTCATGATATGCCTCAACCATAAACCATAAACCATGTGCGAAAGATATATTCCAATGCATCCAAGATATGCCTCAAGCATATACCATACAATAAACCATATGCCAAGTATCCAAGATGTGCCAATGTCTCAACAATATGCCTCAAGAATGCACCATAAAAACCAAGATCATATACCAAGTATATGTCTCACACATATGCCTCTAACAAATATGTGCCTCTAACAATGAACCATAAAAACCATACACAATGTACCAAGGATATATATCAAGCATGTATGTACCTCAATCATATGAATCCATGTATAAAGAGGCCTCCATGACATGCCTTAAGCACATGACAAACCATCCATGCATCAAATACATAAAGATATACATTTACTCATGATGAAACCTGATGCATACCATCTCAGACACTGTAACAACCTTGATGTGTCATCATGCCTTGTTGCAACCTGGACCAAGCATCCTTCTTCAAAACCTTTTCTCAGATCCATGACTTGCACACTATCAACTAGCGAATTTCCACGCCTTGTTGCACTGCCACCTGCGTACATCCACACCTTGCTTAATTGTTTCCCGCATATGACCTTTCTGCGATTCATCAACTGGAAACCTACGGACATCCACACTTTGATGAACTATGACCTATGGATAACCTCAAAAAAATGACACAAACAACTTCGTACACTTTGCTCTTGCATAATTCCTTTCGCTTCTTGATACCTCATATATGCTACGAAAATATTTACCAAAAGATCACTTGAAAGATAGATAATCATTGAACTTTTATGTGTACATATGATATACTTCTTGTGGTGTATTTATGCTTTTGCAAAATAACTTCTTTCCTTAATTCTAGGACCAACCACTTTACCCTTTAATTAATACTTTCAAATGTTTAGGGCTTCTTAACGATTCTTCAAGGCTTCCAACTTCATGGGGGCATAACTCCTCAACAGTGAGGAACCACATGACTTAACACCTACCATTGGAAACAACACGACAACACATATCCATCTATGAGTGTGTTACATGCATTTACACTATCCTTCATGTCCTTATTCCTCAAACAACTTCAGGCTTCATGATCTAACCTATGGCACTTCTCAACCACTTAACCACTTAGCCATCTTTCCATGGCTTCTTCTAGGGTTGAATATGGTTGACATCAATGGTTCTAGAGTTCATATAGAGTTGACATCAATGAAAACTAACATTCCAACAGTCTCCCCCTCTGCAGGTTTTTTGAAACATTGACGAGTTGACAGTGTATGAGTGTGGATTTATGAGGTTAATCACAGGTTGACTAGGGTTGGCATGTTAATATAGATTTGACATCAATGAAAAATAACTTTACAACAATATCCCACTTTTTCATTGATGGCAACATCTATACTCCACCTGTGACCAATTATCCTCATGTTTCTCTCCCCCTTTGACATCAATGGAAAAAGGTAGCTCTCTTTGGGGATGCTCCCCTTGTCTTCATGCTTCTAATATTTCTCTCTTGATATTTCTCTTCTCTCTTGATATCAATAGAAAAGAGTGACTCCCCCTGATGGTATACCTTCTCTGAAAAATATGTCTCTAACTTCATGTGCTCCCCCTATCTTCATGCTTCTGATGATTTCTCTTCCCCTGTCTTCTTTTACAAGATGTTGTGTAGATCAATGTGGGACATTTTGTATTTTCTTCCTTTCCTCTCTTCCGGTGCTTCTTGTCCATTGGTGCTTCCTCTTGTAATTCTCTGACATATATAAAAATCACTCAATTTTACTTGACTTCATATCTTCATAGCTTGTCATGTTCACTACTTAGACATCATACTTTTCAACAATTTCCCTTTGACTGTATGGCTTCTGCTAAAGGTTTCTCTTCACCTTTTTTTTGTGCCTTTCACTCCTTGCCTTCCTTTGACTAACTGATTCTTCTTGTCAATATGATTTCATCCACTGTCATGTATCTCCTCTTGTTCATGCCAAGTACTGCCTACTAGACCTTCCAAATACCTCATGAAACCATTTCATAACAACTGTCCATGAATCTGCTACGATGCTGACCCATCTACTGCAACTGATCACAACATATTCCTTGCTACTTAGTCAGTCTGCTCAGAATGGAACAATTTGTATTGAATATATCCCCACTTGAATATATGCGTGGAATGTTCTATAAAATCATGAACCTATGCATGTGTAATTTCCAACTGATACTTGCATGGGTATGTACTCCAAAAACTTCTCCTCAAACAATCAAACTATTACATGACATTCTACACTTCTGTCATCAAACCACTATGAACCTACCTTTCCAAAATATGCAAACACTTCAAACTGCTCGAAAGATAGTTCTTTGATCTGTAGAGCTACTGCTTAGACTCCCCCTCTTCAATATTCATACATATTAAGAGTGTCCAAGACGAATGGATCACAAAAATACTCGCTTTGATGTCAAGCAATCTTCCTCTTTGTCTTTGGATTCATCATATTCATGACTTATGATATCTTCCTCTTTATCATATTTTTGAATTCTGACATATTTTTCATCTTCTTCCTGGATTCTGACATTTTCCTCTTTTCCTGTAGATTCATCACGATCTTGCGCTGCTACAAATCTTGTGAGTATGATATTTGGGACCTGGTTTTCATTCACCTGCTCTTCTTTTTTTTCATTTATTCTCTAAACCTTCCTGTATCTGACATCAATGTTTTCCTTCATGGGGGGCTCTATCACGCTTCTATAATTTCGAGATATATGACCATTATTGTGGCATTTGTAACATTCAATATTAGAGAGACCCACATAACCATCTCTTGCTTGAACATTTCTTCCATATGCTCTGCAATATGCAACTTTATGTCCAAAGTTAGTACATATAAAACAATGACCCAAAAAGAAATTTTGATACTTGGGAGTGAATGATCTTCTTTGTGGTGTAGTCCTTCTGAATTCCTTCCTTGACTAATCACAATCTTCTCTTTGGTTGTTTCCTTCACAATGATTGAAGATTCATTACTGCCTGAATGTAGAAGGTCTTCTATATTCATTCCTCTTTGACTCTTGTTGACCATGATTCCTTCCTTTGATAACTTCTGCATAACTCTTTTGTTCTATTTCTTTCGTCATGGAGCTTGAACCTTCTTCAAAATGAAATTTCTTGTATCCTAGTCCAGATTTTCCACTGCATGGCCTTTGATTGTTGAGAATGTTTTATAACACTTGAGAACTTTTCAATTTCTTCCCGAGCTTGTTGACTTCAACTCTCAATGACACAACTTCCTTTTCAAGCTTCTCACACTCTTTTTCTTTCTTTATCATCTAGATATGCATCACTTCTTCCATTCTCTTTCCTTCTTCAAGTTGGGTTTTCAAAGAGATAATTCTTCTTTGAATGATTTGTTTTTCTTCCTTTCTTTCCTCAGCTCAGTTAAAGCATTGATTAATTCCACCTCAAGATCTACTTCACCTTATTCTTTGTCACTTTGAGGAGTTCTTTTCTTAGTTTACGTAGCCATAAAGAGTACTCTTTCTGAGTCACTATCGCTTTCATCATCTTCATCAGATGAGGAACCGTCTTCTCTTGAGTAGATATTTTTCTTGAAGTCTTTCCTTTTATCTCATTTCTTGTTTCCCTTTTGATATTTCTTTTCTTTCTTGGGAATTTCTTCTTCATCACTATATGACTTCTTAGAATAAGGACATCTAGTATCAAAATGACCAATTTTACTACAATTAAAACATTTTAAGGGAAGCATACCATTGTACTTACCGATTCCTCTCTTCATCTTCCTTACGAAGTTGACTATTTCTTCATATTCATCTAAGTCATTACTACAACTGCAACTTGGCTTTGAATTTGGCTCCTGTTTATTCTTCTTTGTCTTCTTGGATGCCTTGAATGTTGCTTTCTTCCTAGGTGGATTATCTTGCTCTATCCTCATTTCATAGGCTATAAGTATCCCATGTAGCTCATCCATGATCAACATGGTAAGATATTCTCTTTCTTTTAGGGCTGAAATTTTAGGATCAAATCTCATTGGAAGAGTTCTCAGTACCTTTTGAACAATTACTGATTCTTTAATTTCTTCTCCCAATCCTTTAATGGCATTTACTATTTCCTCAACTTGTAGAAAGTAAGCTGCAATATCTTTGTTTTCCTTCATCTTCAGTTGTTCAAACTTGCCTCTGCAAGTTTGAAGCTTTCCCCCCTTTACTTTATCATCTCCTTCATATATATTTTGAAGTTTGTACCAAATACCCTTTGTTGTATCACAATGCATAACTTTAATATATACTGAGTGATCTAGGCCATTCAAAATTGCATTTGTGGCCTTCAAATTGTTTTCACTGATTTTCTTTCCATATCCATCTATTGGAGGAGTGGTAGGTGTTGTGTATCCATCTACTACTGCTTGGTAGACATCAAATCTCTATGATTGTAGATATGTTTTCATACTTTTTCTCTAGAAGGCATAGTTCTGTCCATGAAACTATGGTACTTCAATATTAGTGTACTCCATGATCTTCCTTCCAGTGATTAGACTATTTTCTAAAGGACCAACTCTGATACCAATTGTTGGAATACTGGGGGGGGGTGGTGAATCAATATGAACACTTTTTACCTCTTTCAAACACAATATATAAACTTCAACTTTATTAGCAACATATCATGTATGATTTCATTCAATATATCATGAGCATATAAACATAAGCAATACCATTCAACAATATCACATCACATATGCAATACACAAGAATTTGCGTGGAAACCCAAATGGGATAAAACCACATAATGCTTTCTTATATATATTAAGATTACATTAATAGGAAGCACCGACTTCCCAATTCTCTAACAACAACTGGAATGAGGCTCCAACCCCTTATTTACAGGCTCCAACATGAAGGAAGCTACAACTCCCTAAATTCTCTATATCCACTTGGAAGGAGGCTCCAATCCCTTGATTTACATGCTCCAACCTGAAGAAAGCTCCAAATCCCTATGTTCTTTGACTCAAAATGGAAGGAGGCTACGACCCCCTAATTTATAGGCTCCAACCTGAAGGAATCTCCAACTCCTCCTGTTCTCCAACTCCAACTAGAAGGAGGCTACAACCCCCTTTCCTTGTCCCGTCTTGCCACCCTGAAATATAAGTGTAGAGTCAAATTGTCACTGCCACATATCAACCTAAAACTACCACTATCACTGATACATCAAATTGTCACTGTCACTTTCACATCAACCTATCTCTGTCACTCTATCACATCAACCTGTACTAGATCATGTATCGACCATGTACCAAAACCTGTACCATACCATGTATTAGATCATCCATCAACCATGTACCAAAACCTGTACCATACCATGTACAAAAACTATATCGTACCATGCATCAAAGATGTACCATACCATGCATCAACCATGTACCAACACTTGTACCATACCATGTACAAAAAACCTTTACCATACCATGCATCAACAATGTACCAAAACCCATACCTCAAACATGTGTCATATCACTCATGATATGCCTCAACCATAATCCATAAACCATGTGCCAAAGATATATTCCAATACATCCAATATATGCCTCAAGCATATACCATACAGTAAACCATATGCCAAGTATCAAAGATGTGCCAATGTCTAAAAAATATGCCTCAAGCATGCACCATAACAATCAAGATCATATACCAAGTATATGCCTCACACATCTACCAATCATCACAAAGATGTGCCTCTAACAATGAACCATAACAACCATACACAATGTACCAAGGATGTATCTCAAGCATGTATGTACCTCAATCATATGCATCCATGTACCAAGACGCCTCCAAGACATGCATTGAGCATGTGCCAAACCATCCATGCATCAAATACATAAAGACATACATTTATTCATGATGAAACTTGATGCATACCATCTCAGACCCTGTAACAAACCTGTTATGTCATCGTGCCTTGCTACAACCTAGAACAAGTATCATTCTTCAAAAAAATTTCTCAGATCCACGACTTGCACACAATCAACCCACAGATGTCTGTGCCTTGCTGCACTGCCCCTTGCATACATCCACACCTTGTTGAACTGTGACCAATGTATGACCTATCCACGATTCATCAACTAACAACCTATAGACATCCACACTTTGATGAACTATGACCCACAGATAACCTCAGAAAAATGACACAAACAACTAAGTATACTTTGCTCTTCCTAACTTCCTTTCTCTTCCTACTACCTCAAATATGCTACGAAAAGATTTACCAAAAGATCACTTGAAAGATAGATAATAATTGAACTTGTATGTGTACATATGATAAACTTGTTGTGGTGTATTTATACTTTTGCAAAGTAACTTATTTCCTTAATTCTAGGACCAACCACTTTACCCTTAAATTAACACTTGCAACCATTTAGGTCTTCTTCACCATTCTCCAAGGCTTCTAGCTTCATGAAGGCATAACTCCTCAATCGTGAGGAACCACATGATGTACCACCTTGTTGATTAAGGTTGGTTGTCATTGATGTCAACCCTTGAAGAAAGCCCGTAGCACAAAGGTTGGGTAATGGACACAAGATTGTTTGCTGTAAAGATGACTCCTTATTGTCTTGTCATGGTTGATAATAAGTAGAAATGGATGAACTCCAAAGTGGTCCCCTTATGGTGAAATCCCTCACAGGAAGATGCTTTGCAAATTGAGTTATCCTAGAAGTATGGTTAGAGAACCCATGCTTATTTGTGGAATAATGAGATGAAAACTAGTGAATTTTTTAGTGAAAATATCCTAGATGGACAGTTCTTGTCATGTCCTTTTCGATGGTATGTGGAACGTCACATAACTCCTCACGGTTAGAGAGTTATGGCCATGAGAAGTTGGGGAACCCAGGTTTGGGTAATGGACCCAAGTTTGTTTGATGGATAACGGTATGAGTTTTGATATATTTTCAGGTAATACTATTCTATATGGATATTACATGTCATTCCATTTCTGGTGGTATGTGGAATGTCACATAACTCCTCACGGTTTGAGAGTTATGGCCTTACGAAGTTGGAGGACCCTCATATGTCATCTAGAAGCCCCAAAAGGTCAAAGTAGTCAAAGTGGTTTAAGAGATTTTAAAAGGTAAATAATAAAGTGAAGTGATGAATGTACTATAATTCAAAGTGAATACAAAATAAATTAATTCGATAATAAATTTAATGGAGAAATTAGAAGTGGGTTAACCATAAAATAAGAAAAGTGGGCAAAGTGACCTAGAAGATGTTTTTAAGGAAGCTACTTGGAGAGTATAAATAAGAGGCAAGGCTCTCTCATTTAAGACACACTTGAGCATATTGAATACCTATAGGTGTCTGAGGTAACCAAAGGATATCTAAGTCGAATTTCTAAGGAAAGTGAAGAAAAAAGGCCGGAATTCAAGGAAGGATAAATTCTTTTGATGATGCTTTCTAAGGTATGTTTTTTTTTTTCTTCAGATCATCTCACCATTTTCGCAATAAATTTTTTTCTAGAATGATTCAGACTGTGAAATTTCTATTCTATTGAGGAAACATATCCAAGTATCTTTGGTAAAAAATTCAGCTTGTGGGTCGTTGTATTTTTGGAGTTACACTCCGTGGAAAATAGGGTTTGTGGCTAGTCCTAAAACTAGTAAAAAACAAGTGTTTCAGGTAAAAATGTCGTAACTTCTTCATCACAGATCCAAATTCAGTTAGACCAAATGTGTTGGTTATAGTACAGTCTGTAGTATTCTTTGTAACAGTTTCATATCAATTCAACAAATATTCTGTGCAGGGAACGCTCTACAAGGTCGCTCTATAGAATAAGCCAGAATTCAACAAGGTGTGCCATTTTTGCTATAACACCTTTTCTGAGAGGTTACAAGTAGTCAAACGTCGATGAATTGCATAAAACACACTAAAGAAAATTGTATATTAGTTTCAGATCTTTATTCATTACAGGTACAAAGTTATGATTATTTGAAGTTAGGGTTGTTGACTAATCCAAAACTAGTCTTGTGAGACTAAAGAAACGTTTGATGAAAATGCTAGTCTCTTGTTGTTAAATTTAATGAAGGTTTGCAGGTATGTGATCATATACACCAGGTCTATTACAGATTTACAAGTCATATTTGGATGATGAAATTGATGAGGGATTTTGGTTGAGGTACAAGTTGGGGTACATGGTTGAGACAAGTAGTTGATGAGTTGGCACATACATGAGCTGTATAGTTGATGATGTTGGTACATATTGATGGGTCATAGTTTATTAGTACTTGACACATGATTGGTACATACTTGGTACATGGTTGGTTGCACTTGTTTATGGTACAGGTTGATTACAAATTGTTTGGTACAAGTTGGTGCATGGTTGATGCACTTGTTTATGGTACATGTTGATTACAGGTTGAGGTACAGGTTGATGCATGGTTCAGGTTTATTGGTACATGTTTACAATGGTATATATCATAGGGATAGTGTGACAGTGGTTCCATCATTATACTTCTACTTCAAGGTGGTTGGATGGGGCAAGGACAGGTGGTTGTAGCCACCTTCCGGTTGTAGCCGGAGAACATAGGGGGTTGTAGCCAGAGAATTGGGGAGTTGGAGCTTCCCTCAGGTTGTAGCCTGAGAAACTAGGGGGTTGGAGCCTCCTTCTAGTTGTAGTTGGAAAACAAAGGAAGTTGATGCTTCCAATGAATGTAATTCTTCAAGACATATAAGATAAAGCATTATGTGGTTTTCTCCCAATTTGGGTTTCCATGTAAAACACCGGTGTATTGTGTATGTGTGTGATTGTTCATTTCTTATTGCTCATTATTGGATAATAATTCTACATTGATATACCACTTGGATTATTTGGAGAAAAAGGATTATAATTATGCTATTACTGATTCACCCCCCCTCTCAGTAATCCAACAATTGGTATTAGACTAGGTTCCTTCAGAAATCAGTTTAACCACTGAAAGGTAGATCATGGAGAGTACCAACTCATATAAAAATGGAATACCACACTTTGATGGACAAAAGTATGCTTTTTGGAGCATAAGGATGAAGACATATATACAAGCACAAGGGTTTGAAATTTGGTAATCAATTGTAGATGGATACATAGTACCAACAGTTCCACCAACAAATGACAAAGCAGTGAAACTTGGTCAGAATAATTCCAAAGCTACAAATGCACTTTTGAATGGTCCCAGTGAAACAATATTCACCAAAGTTGCACATTGTAAATACACCAAAGAGATTTGGGACAAGTTTCAAAATATTTATGAAGGAGATACAAAAGTCAAAGAAACAAAAATTCAAACTTACAGAGGTCAGTTCAAACAACTAAAAATGAAGGAAGATGAGAATATTGTAGACTACTTCTTAATAGTTGACAAAATAGTGAATGCAATCATAGGATTGGGAGAATAAATCGAAGAATCTGTAATTGTTCAAAAGGTACTAAGATCTCTTCCTATGAGATTCAACCCTAAGATATTAGCACTAGAAGAAAGATCGGATCTGAACTCAATAAGCATGGACAAACTGCATGGAATCTTCACAACATATAAAATGAGAACTGAACAGGAAAATCCATATGTAAAAGAAGTAGCCTTCAAAGCATCCAAAAGATTAAAGAAAAATAAAAAGGAACAAGAAGAATATAATAGCAACAACGACATCTCGGAAGATGATGAAGAAGTGGCCAACTTCGTTAAAAGACTAAACAAGGGAACCGGTGGTAGGTATAGAGGTAAGCTTCCTTTAATTTGTTTTAATTGTGATGGTATTGGTCATTTTGCTAACAAATTCCCTCATAAGAAAAAGAGAAATGATGAAGGTTACTCAAAAGGAAAACACACATATAAAGACAAAAGAACTACAAAGAAAGATTTCAAGAAAAGCTTATGCATCAAAGAAGACATCTCGTCATCAGATGAAGATGAAATCAGTGACAACGAGACAGGAAGAGTTCTATTCATGGCAGTAAAAGATTATGACAAAGAAGACTCCGAAGAAGAATATGAAGAAGCCAAAGAAGGTTATGAAGAAGTCAAAGACAAAATTGAAGAGGTAGAAGTGGACTATCGAGAAGAATTAATGTGTGCCATAGAAGTTATCAGAAGAGAAAAGAAGAAAAACAAGAAACTATAAGTAGAACTAGACAAGAAAAAGGACACTCGAGAACTAGAACAATTGATCACAAGATTGAAGGTTCAAATAGAAGAAGATAAAATAATTAAAGAAGCACTCAAAGAACAACTAGAAGAAAAGGACAAGATCATTGGAAACTTGGAAGTAAAGATTGTCACACTAAGAAAGGATATTCAAAATAAAAATATGCAGAATAGCTCAAAAGTTCTGGATGAAATTATCAACAGTAAAAAATCTCATCTTGACAAGTCTGGACTTGGATACAATCAGACAGAAAATGGATCAAGCTCAAAAACAACAAAGGAAGAAACAAATCCAAAAAGCTATGCAGAAACAATCAAAGGGGATAGGAATATGTACAAGGAAGATTACAGGGACACTCCTCCACCGAGAAGATTCAAATTTTAGAATCAACAACATACATATAGGCCTCAAGAAGAAGAAGGATTCATAAGAGCACCTTCTTTTAGAAGATCTTAAACTCCCAGGTATCAAACTATATTTTTTGGTTTATGTTATGCATGTAATAATTTTGGACATAAAGCCGTGAATTGCATAGCTAACAACAGAAACAATAACAACCTTGAGAGTCATATAGAAAGGGGTTACTCAAAAAGACCTAGTGAAACACAAAGAAGAAGTTACAACAGTTTGAATCTTTGAGCACTGAAGTGGAATGTTACAAATATAACAATTTTGGACACGTGGCCAAAAATTGCAGAATGAAAGTCCCTCCTAAAGAACCTCAACAGAATAACAACAGTCACAGATAAGAACCTCATAAAATGACATGGATAAGAAAGCAAGATCAATATAGCAATGAAGAATGCACAATCACTGTACAAGCTAAGCAGAAGAAACACGGTTGGTATGTTGACAATGGGTATTCAAAACACATGACAGATGATAGAGACAAATTTATTACATTGCGAAAGGAAAGAAATGGATCAGTCTCCTTCAGAAATGATAATTCAACCAAAATCATTGGAGAAGGCACAGTCGGAATTGGGAACAAGAATAAAAGGGCACAAAATGTTCTACTGGTAGAAGTTATGAAACATAATATTCTAAGTGTGATTCAAATGTGTGACCAAGGTCATAAAGTTACTTTCGATTCAAAAAAGTGTGAGATAAGAAGAGAAGGTTCAGGGAAATTGGTCGGTACAACTGCAAGAACTTCAAACAACATACATGTGTTAAGTGAAATTGGAAATGAAAAGTGTTGTCTAGGAAAGGAAGATGAAATTTGGCTATGGCATAGAAGAATGGGTCACATGCATTTTGATAACCTTGTCAAAGTTAGTAGAAGAGAAACAGTTAGAGAAATGCCCTAGATCACGAAACCAACCAACACTTTATGCAAGCATTGTCAACAAGGAAAGCAAACAAAGACCAAGTTCAAATCAAAGGAATATTCAACAACAAGACCACTGTAAATTTTGCATAATGATCTAGTTGGACAACCTACGACAAAGGGATTAAAAGGTGAAAGATACTTTATGTTATTAGTTGATGATTATACAATATTGACTGCTGTTTGATTTCTCAAGAGAAAGTCAGAATCTTTTGAAAACTTCAAGATCTACAAGGAAATAGTTGAAAATGAGATGGATTCAAGAATCAAATGCTTGAGATCTGATAATGGAGGAGAGTTCACTTCAAAGGAATTTATGGACTACTGTAGCAGTCATGGAATAAAAAGGCAATTATCCATTGCTAGAACACCACAACATAATGGAGTTGTTTAAAGAAAGAACATGCCAGTATAGGAAATGGCTCGAACAATGCTAATGGATTCCAAATTGACATATATATTTTGGACACAGGCAACGCATACAACAATTCACATTCAAAACAGAGTAATGCTAAGAATTAACACTGATAAAACTCCCTACGAGCTATGGAAAGGAAGACCAACAAATGTGAATCACTTTAGAGTTTTTCGAAGCAAATGCTACATCAAAAGAGAAGATGGAAGAATGAGAAAGTTTGACTCTCGTGTGGAAAAAGGAGTATTTGTTGGTTACTCAAGTACAAGGAAAGCATACAAGTATTACAATCTAAGATTGAATAAATTTGTGGAAAACATCAACGTAACAACTGATGAAACAAACAAACCATAATCAAAAGAAGAAGAAAACAAATCAATGGAATGATTTTTCGAATAAGAAGAAGCAGAAGATGAAGCAGAAGATGAAGATGAAGAGAATCCAACATAAACAGAAGAGAAAGTTCAACAAGTATATCCAAAGACACCTAGAAAACGAGTACAGAAGAATCATCCTTCAGATCAGATTATTGGAAACAAAGATGCAGGAGTTGAGACTAGAAGAAAAATCCGTTCACCAGAACAAACACACCTAGCACTCTTATCTACAATTGAACCAAATTGTTTTGAAGAAGCCAACAAGGATGAATTTTGGAATAAGGCCATAAATGAAGAATTGGATCAAATAGAGAAAAATGACACTTGGGAACTGGTTCCAAGACCAAAGAATAAGAATGTGATTGACACAAAATGGGTTTTCAGGAATAAATTAAATGAATATGGACAAGTTACAAGGAATAAATCTAGATTGGTATGTAAAGGATATGCACAGATTGAAGGAATCGAATTTGAAGAGACATTTTCCCCAGATGCCAGAATGGAAGCAATCCGGTTTCTTTTAGCCTATGCATGCTCCAAAAATGTTAAAATATATTAGATGGACGTAAAATCATCTTTTCTGAATGGGGAACTTGAAGAAGAAGTTTACATTGAACAACCAAAAGGATTTCAGTTTTCAGAGAACGCAGATTATGTGTGTAAATTAAAGATCCTAAAGGATGGTACTCTAGACTGGATAAGTATCTGCAGCAGGCAGGGTTCATAAAAGGAAGTGCAGACAACAACCTCTAGATCAACATCAGTGAAGGTAATATTTTATTAATTGAAGTTTATGTTGATGATATTATTTTTGGTAGTGATGATGACAGGTTAAGCCAGAAATTTGAAAAAGATATGCAGAATGAATTTGAAATGCCGTTACTTGGAGAACTATCCTTTTTTTTGGGACTTCAGATATGTCAAAGCAAACAAGAAATCTTTATTTCTCAAACCAAGTATATTAGATAAATGATAAAGAGGTTCAAAATGGAATATTGCAAACCAATTATCACTCCCATGCAAACCAGTTGCAAGTTGAGTAAAGATGACAATTCAAATTCTACAGATCAGAGGCAATATAGGTTAATGATTGGCAACCTAATATATGTGACAACATCCAGACCATATGTAATGCAGGCAGTTGGACAAGTGGCATGATTTCAAGAAGCACCAAAGGAGTCACATGTGTTAGCAGTGAAGAGGATTTTCAAATATCTTAAAGAACATAAGAAGTTGGATTATGGTATCCAAAAGGAAAGGATCTATCACTTATTGCCTACATAGATGCAGATTGGGTAGGTTGTATTGATGATCGAAGAAACACCAGTAGAGCAACGTTCTACTTGGGTGAGTGTTTAGTATCATGACTAAGCAAGAAACAATCATCACTATCTTTATCTACAACCGAGGCAGAGTATATTGCAACAACATCATGTTGTACACAGGTTCTTTGGATGAAACAAAATCTGACAGATATACAGGTTGAGTATGATGAGCCCATTCCAATCTATTGTGATAATACAAGCACCATCAATATCTCTAAGAACCTGGTGATGCACTCCAAGACGAAGCACATTCCAATAAAGTATCACTTTCTATGGGAGAAGGTTGCAGAAAATAACATCAGAGTTGAGTATGTGGGCACAAAAGAACAAGTGGTAGACATCTTCACAAAACCACTTCCACGAGAATCCTTTGAATATCTTCGCTAGAGACTTGGAGTTATTTCTTGTTAAGCCCTAATATTGGCTCATTACCACTTAATTGGGGCATATTAGATTAGTAATGTTATTTTATTTATGTCGGCTTTAGGCCATTAGTTGTGATTTAGATTAGTAATGCTATTTTATTTATGTCGGCTTTAGGCCATTA
>ML777066.1:295521-336204 GCA_009831015.1 Picea engelmannii | reverse complement strand
GGTATGTCCACTATCCATTTCTCTTAGTTCGTTCAATAATCTAGATCTAGGGAAAGAGTAGTATTCTGTCTCGTTTTGTTCTAGATCCAGGTGGATCTAGGGAGATTGGTCTGTGTCTGCACTCACGAATTTATCCATTAACACCCGTCCCTTTGACAGAATGGGTCTCCAACCTTGTTCCGATTGCCAAAAAACAAGGGACCATCCGTGTTTGTGTTGACTATCGGGATCTCAACAAAGCTTGTCCCAAAGACAACTACCCTACGCCCTTCATCAACCAAATCATCGATAATTACGTAGGGGGCGTAATATTCTGTTTCATGGATGGCTTTTATAGGTATAACCAGATTGAAATCTTACCTTCTGATCAACATAAGACAACCTTTATCTGCCCATGGGGTACTTTCGCCTATCGAAAGCTACCTTTTGGCCTTAAAAATGTTGGTGCTACCTTCCAGCGGGCCATGTCGTACGCTTTCCATGATATCAAGCATATCACAGAGCCTTACCTCGACAATTTACCCACCCACTCATCCAATCAATCCGATCACATTGATCACTTATGGGCAATTTTTCTTCGATGTTGGTTCTACCGTATTCACTTGAACCCACATAAGTGCATTTTTGCTATCGAATTCGGTCGACTCCTTGGTTTCATTGTCTCCAAAGACGGGATCAGGGTGGATCCCTTAAAGATTAAGGCCATTCTAGCCTTACCCCCACCTACCAATTTAACCCAACTCCAAAGTTTTCAAGGAAAAACAAAATTCCTTCTCCGTTTCATTTGCAACTATGTCGAGATAATTAAAGGATTTATGCGGTTACTGCAGAAGAGCACCCCTTTCATCTGGGATGTCACCGCTCAACAGTCATTTGATGCTCTTAAACACGCCTTGACCCACACACCTTTGTTGCACCCTCCAGAGTATACAAAGGACTACATTCTTTACTTGGGTGCCTCCACTTCCACTATTGCAATGGTGTTAGTTCAAGAGGATCCCAACGATGAAGAACATGTGATTTATTACTTGAGCAAGAGTCTATCTGGACCCGAACTCTGATATTCACATGTAGAGAAACTGGCTCTGGCAGCCGTCATCGCTGTCTAGAGATTCCGCCATTACATCTTATTACGCACCACCATAGTGATCGCGGACTCCAACCCCATGTACCACGTCTTGACACGTCAAGTACTTGGGGGAAAATATTCCAATTAGATCGTCATCCTTCAGGAATTCGATCTTGAATTTACGAAGTCCAAAGCCAAAAAGTCCCTGGTCTTTGCAGAGCTTATCTATGCTCTTCCTCTTGCCGATGAAGACATCGAACCTAGAGATTCTCTCCCTGATGAATCTCTCTTCCTCATCAGCACCTCTGATCCTTGGTAAATAGACGTTCTCCTTTACCTTCAAACCCAACATTTTCAGTCTAACATTTCTCGCGAAGAGCGTCGACGTATTCACCACCATTCTCGTCGTTATCTCATCGTCGGTGACACTTTGTATCACCGTGGAATTGACACTATCCTTCAACGATGTCTGGTTCATGAGGAGGCTGAACGCATTCTGAACGATTGTCACCTTGGCACCTATGGCGGTCACCTTTATGGGATGGCCACAACCCAAAAAATCCTACGTGTCGCCTACTTTTGGCCCTCGATTTTCAAAGATTGTATCAAGGAAGTCAAAAAATGCCCACCCTGCCAAGTCTTTCACAAGAAGGCATGCACCCACCCTACTGTGATGCACCCCATTATCGCCATCAACCCCTTTTCCAAGTGGGGTATCGATTTCATGTAGTGTAAGCCTACCTCAGCCGAGGGGCACGGTTATATAATCATCGCCGTCGACTAATTCACCAAATGGGATGAGGCTATGCCTACCTTCCTGAATGATGGTCACACCGTAGCTCTGTTCTTTTTCAACCATATCATAACTTGTTTTGGTGTACCATGCGCCATTGTCACTGATCACGGTGCACACTTCAAGAACCAGATGCTGAGTGAATTACATGTCAAATTGGGTTTTCGCCATGAAAATTCATCCCCTTACTATCCACAGGCCAACGAACAAGTTGAGGCCATCAACAAAGTACTAAAAACCATGATCCAAATCACGGTAGGGGAAAACAAGACATCGTGGCATATACAACTTTTCTCCTCTCTCTGGGCTTATCGCACTTCCGTGAAAACCTCAACTGGATTTACTCCTTTCCAGTTCATGTATGGCATCAAAGCCGTTCTACCAATCGAGTGTGAGATTCCATCACTGAAACTCAAAGTAGAACTCCTACCCCATACTTCTGCTGAAGAAGAACGCTTCTTATATCTATACAAGCTGGATGAAACATGTCGTGATGTTGCTCTCGTCAATGGGGCACATCAGAAATGAATTAAGAGTCAATACGACAAATCTGTCCACCCTTGGACTTTTGCAGAAGGAGACTTAGTCCTCATTTATGACCAAGCTCACGATAAATTGGGGACAGGTAAGTTAGAACCTCTGTGGCACGATCCTTACATCGTGAAGCATGTCCTATACAGAGGCGCCTACGAATTAGTAGATCATGATGGAATTTCCCTAGGAGAGCCTCAAAACTGGCTTTACCTTAAAAAGTACTATGCTTAGATTACCCAGCATGTGTACTTTGTACATTATTGTATTTTAGTTTGGTGTGTCTATTTCTTTCGCGTGCTCGAGTCTTTACTGTTGCCACTCATGACTGTGCTTGTGTTTTCATGCGTAGATGACGTATTCCTTTCCTATCTTTTTTGGGTTTGCGGATGGCGCTAGTCAACATACCCGAAACATTGCTTCGGCAACATGGGTTATTTACCAATTTGACGAGGTGGTGAGTTCAGGAGGTATCTGCTTAGGACCAGCAACCAACAACATGGCAGAATATCACGCTATGATCAGATTGTTGACCCAAGTCTCCTCCCTAGGTATCTCTCGCATCATTGTTTACTTAGACTCCCAACTCGTGGTATATCAACTCAACTATATCTACGCTATCCGTAGTCCTATCCTGCTACATTTCCACCTGCAAGTTCGCCGTCTTGAACGAATGTTTGATTACATTGAAGATAGACACATTCCAAGAGAATTCAACAGTGTTTCAGATTCGTTAGCTAATTACATCATGGATCGATATATCTCGCCCACATATAAGATTTAAGGAAAACAAAATTGTACATCACATGTAAATTAAAACACATCATAGACATCATCATGTACAAATCATTTGGCACTGTAAAAACTCAGAATTGTATATATATATATATATATATATATATATATATATATATATATGGCATGACTGGAATGTTATGATTACATAAAAAAAAGGTATATAGAAGAGAAAAATGATGGGTCTTTAAACCCATACAGCATCGCCTGACAAGGCATACAAAAATATAATCACCGGAGAGGCTCTAATCTCCCTGCACTACATTGTGCCGCGAGTAACATATCACTGCACACACTATGCATCTCAGTAGATAATTGACATTCTCTGGCACTCCCACAGTGTGCCTCTACAGATGTAAAGGCACTTCTCCCCTTCGTAAAGGAGGAATGCCCATCGTGAGTCCTTGGAGGTTTCTTTCAACCTCCCGAAGGCCTATCACGGGTACTCCTTGATTTGCTACAACAGGAGCACCCCCACGACTTCCTGGTATCGGTATATCGACCGGGCGCACTGCTCCCTTGTCAACATGTTGAAAACAATACATCTTTTAAAAAAACTCTTCTATATACCCAAAAAAAAACATATACATTAAAAACTTAAAAAACAAAAACTAGACAAGGTATGGCTCAGTCTCTTACCTGGAACATCCCAGTCTTCCCCCATGGGTAAAATCAAATCCATGCTCCCGCAGAAATCTACCTCCGCATACAGGAAGTCTTCTATCCAAAGATACTGCCGTCTCAGCCAAGCAAAGAAATTGCCAGTGAAATGAAACTCTGACTCCGCTACTAGCCTCAGAGACAGACTAGTCCACCTCTCCATCCTTGGTTCATCCACTAGTTGCACCACCAATTCTATCTAAGGTTGCATCTGGGAGATGTGCTCTAGGAAAAATGAGACCAAAAAAGAGCCGTAACCAAACTGTTTCTGTCCCATCCTGCACCGTGAAACCTGTTCCTTCACATTTCGAAGGAACCTTGCACTCCAGTTGAATAGTGTTGGTTCCAAACATTGAACACCATAAGCCACCTGCGATCTTGATGCCAGATGCGTGCTAGTACTGCCCGTCACGCTCGTGATGGAAAACAAAATGGACCGGAGGGGTATCTCTTGGATATCCTTGATAGGGATTCTACCCCCTACCAGTCTTGCTCCTGGAATGTAGTGACGTGCCAGATACACGCCCACTTGTTTAGGTAGCGCCCTCTTCCCGGAAAAATATATGGGAACCCCTCTTTTCGAGAGGCCAGTCAGGAAATACACGTCTTCTAACTCGATAGTTAGAAGCTGTGTGCCAATCCGGAATCCTTGCTCCGCAACATCCCATAGGCTGATCATGTGCTCAAGCAACAAAATCTCCTTCTTCATTTTTTGCAATTTGAAGAATTTTAGTAAGCCACAAGCTCACAATGTGGCCCGTGTGTGAGGACTCCGCAAGGCAGCCAAGTCATCAATCTCATGCTCTCGTTCTTTCCACTCGATCATGGTCGCCGAAATCACCTACAAAGAAAAAGAATAAAGAATTTCATTATTCCAACGTTTTGGCAATTTCGGCAATTTTCAAAAGCAATCTAAAAACATGAAATCGAATGCCCACATCATTTAAAGAGACCACACCCTCTTTTACAATCACCACACCCTCTCTTAGCCATTCAATATTCATCATACAACAATGGAACGTTTTTTAATGCAAACGATTTCCCTTATGGCTGCGTGGGCATATGTGGGGATTTTTCATGGGTTCTATGCCAAAAATGACCCATCCACTTAGGTATTGAGGCATTGGCATCTTAGCCATCACCTTCTAAAACGTTTTTGCAAAAATAATCCCTTTTTTCCATCGTTTTTAATAGAGGTCGATTTGGTCCTTTTTGGGGCAACTTAGGGCTTCATTTTTGAATTAAATGCTGCTATGAAAATGAATATTAAACCATGTAATTGAAAGAAGGAGAGATGAAGATCTACCTGGTCCAAATAGCAAGAGAAACAGTCAACTGTAGCTCCGATATCAATCAAAACAAGATCCACCTCCAAAATGAGAATCTCCACTACTCCAAAATCCTTGTGCAAAATGAAATGGTAAATGGAATTTTCATTGTATTGCTATTTATAAATTTCCATTTTTTATAAGGTATAGTCATTTGTGGGTTTCTCTAACAATATAATGGCTTCACTAAACCCCTGGTTTGTAGTTTTGACATCGCAAGTTTCCTGGCAGTTCTGATGGGTTATTTACCTTGTCACACTCATGAGCATAGTCTTGGTTCGTTCTCAAGCTTGGGAATATGAGAATGCGTCGGGTAAACTTTTATCTCTTTTTCACACCCGCATGGACACACGAAAAAGGAACCCCCCTGGAGTCATCTTTAAACCCTTTTCAGACTCTCTAAATATGAAAAGATTGTCGAGTGACCTTGCTTGCTTTCACACTCGTTAAAAGGTTTGAAAGGGCATCTTTCGAGTGATAGTTTATCTCTTTTTCGATCTCGTTAGACTACTGTACGAAAAGCAACTGAGAGAGTTCTCTTTTAAGTGTTTTTCCAAACTCTATAATCCTGAAAAACCTTCGAGTTTTCTGTCTTTGGACTTGTTAAAGCACACATTGACAGGCCCATACAAGATCAAACCCTTACTTCTTCCAGTTCGTTAAACAAAGGAAGATGAACTTACTGAAGGTGAGTTATATCGAGCATGTGTTATCCTCCTCAAGCTCATTAAATAAAAAAGAGGTACTCGTCTATCTGGATGGGGGAAAAATTGGAATAAGCAAGCCATGAATTCTCTTGAGAACATTATCAAGTAATTCTTAGAGTCGCCCTTGAACACGACACTTTGTTTTTTGCACGCATTATAACCCGTTGAACCTTTGCACTGAGCCAATCCTTTGAGTTTCCTTCACTCCTTTGGGTCACCTGACGTAAGTCACAACATCCACTACATCATCAAGTTTTGGTCCATGTGATGTTTCTGTTGTTGTGGCTTAGTGTTCAAGGGAAGTATCCGCCTCTAGAGTCAGTCATCCCAAATATCTTTCCTCAGAACCTGTGTTAGTCCATGTCCTTTTGATCCATCAATTACATCTCTATGTTCGTTTCGTGTTGTTGATGGGGGATACATCAAGGCCCTCCTTCGACGAGCTTATTCCTGTCGACCTCAACACATTATCCAGGAATTAGGCTTAGAAACCAGTTAGTACTTTGGGACCTGCATGCCTCAATGGCATGCCTCCTCACATTCGACAGTAGGTTTACATCATTGACCTCTGATTAGATGATTCCACGGATGTTTGACTCCAGCTCATCCATTCACATTCGTTGGAATGTACTAGGGTACCTTGGGAATCATTGACATTAATGGTGTTTTCCCTCGCACTTGTTAACGGTTCACACCATTGATCGGTAATCAAGTGGCTTCTGCTATGTTCAACATCAAGACATCTATTCACATGGTTAGAATTGTACCACATTGGGATCGTTAAGAAGACCCTGGGTTGATTAAATCACTTTGATAAATACTTTGCCCAGGTTGCAAAGGAGTTTCTCTTGGACGAATGATGCATATACTGTTGCATAGATCCACTTTGTATTGGTCATGGCTATGTCTTGTCACCTTGTAGATCCACTGTGTATTCTTCATGGCTACGATCAGTCTAGGTCATCAGAGTATAGATCCACATTGTATTCCCGATGGCTATACCTTTTTATCAATACAATTATGGATCCGCAGTGTATTTTATGGCGGCCATATCTTGCAAGTCTTGATCACCCAAGCATAGGTATGCCTGCCTTGGGTTTTGAAATATGTCATGATATTTGTTGGATTTTTGTGTGCAGCTTCCTTCAGGTTCTCCAAGTCTATACCCTTGCTTGAAAGTCTACAAAGTATTTCAGTTATCAGTTCGCATATTCTAACTTCATACTTTGGGGGGCAATCTGTTACACCTCAATATTGCTCACTTCGATAAGTGTCGTAAGTGTCGCATGTTCCTCTCAACTGTCACAAGTGTCGCATGACATTCACAAGTGTCACAAACATAAAAAAAAGAATGCTGCCATGATGACGACACCAAGGAGACATCTGGAATAACTCAGACACTTGATTTGGAGGAAGGAGAATGATTAACTGAAGTCAAGGAACTCTTATCACCTGAAAGGAGCTCTTAAACAAGGGTTTTGAAGGTGAGCTCTCCCCTGCATCAGCCTTAGGAGCGCTGATGTTCCCCGATAAGGTCTTAGGGAGTGTTATAACGCCCAATTGCCCCTCTGAAGGAGCACTATCCATATTTGGAGTGCTGGCACTCCCCTCAAGATTCATAGGGAGCGCTATAGCACCCTGATTCCCCTTTTGAGGGAGCGCTGTCTAATCTGGGCAGTGGTTGACCCGTTGAGGAGAATAAGGGAAGGATCTTTCAAGTTTGGAAGGTAGTTGCATTTGAATTCTTAGTTCAATCAGAAGATCCTTGATCTAAGGAGGGAATTCCTCAACCTACCCTAAATATACCTCAAGAGGTTAAGCCTCTCTTAACCTATATAAGCAGGCTCCATGATGGTGAAAAGGGGGAAGAATTGCTAGCATGAAACCTATGATCTCATAGGAAACACACAGTCAGCTGAAGGAGAGTGATCAGTGAAGCTGTTATCATCTAGGTCATGGATATTTCGAGCAAGGGTTAGACGAAGGGGACTTGACGAAGTTGTCACATTCACATCTACGATTGTAAGTACTGCTGTCGTTATTCTCATTAATATGACACACTTAGCCTGTTTCTTTCTAGTTTGTGTCTGATTTTACATGAACTTATCGTTGATAGATAGATCTGTTTTCAAGATAATATCAATAGAGTAGGAAGTGGTTGTACTTTGTTTGTCTACAGGGCTCGTCGAGGAGCGAAATATTGGAGCTCGACTCAGAGCGTGCAGGGACAAACGTCGATAAAAAGGTACTTCTGTTCTCCTTCCTCCTCATGCATTAGTTTGTATAGATTTGAAAGGAAGTCAGTGTCCACGTTAAGCACTTTCTATCTTAGAGTTTAGGGTCTATCTCTTTGAGGAAATCTACCTGTCCGTAGAGAGATTTTCCTACAACACACAATACCTCATCTTTGAAGGGCTTGTTGCCGTATGATAGTCGACACTGTTGGCTGATGCAGAGATCGCTTCCTTGGCGGAGCCATCCAATGGTGTAGGGTTGTGGGTACGGTGTTGTCGGTAGGGCCATCCGCTTCATGAACTCTGCTGAGATGAGGTTCTTTTGGCTACCACTGTTCATGATGAAGTGCAGCGGGGTGCCTTTTACCCACATCTGTGAATGAAAGAGGTGTTCTCCTTCTTCTGGTTCGTCTGGTTCACCAGAATGGAGCTTGGTGGTAGCAACAGTGGCACTGGGTTTCGCATCAATGATCCATATTCCCTTTTCTAGTTCGGTCTTAGAGTTTGAACCCGCATCTAATTCAGAGGCTTTCACTTCAGCCACCAACGACTACTTTGAACGACAGTCAGTAGTGTTATGCCAAGGGCTCTTATGGAAGTCACACCACTTCCCAGTATCTTTCTCTTCCTTTCCAGTGTCCTTCTTTGCTTGCGGCTTGGAATGGTTTTCTTGATACTGTCCATCTTTGTTCTGTCCTTTGTTCTATGGGTTGGGGCTTCCCTTTCCTGGCTTGTTTTGTGCAGGGTTCCCAGGCTCAAATTTTGACGTCTTTTGTTTGATCTTTTGCTCGATTTTGACGACATATTGGTAGGCCGTGCCCAGGGATGAGATGTCCAAAAATTACATTTCAATCTGGAGGTATCTATGTAGAGCATCATGATACTTGAGCACTAGATGTCACTCCGAATCTTTGATACCCATTATGGTGCGCAAGGTATGAAAGATATTTGTGAAATCTAGCACTGCTTAGTCTCTTTCTTGCCGCAGTGTGGTCCATTTGGTATACAAGTCATCATAACTTCTAACAGGGTAGTATTGTTCCTTAACAACATCACTGAAGGAATCCTAGGTGGCTGTGACTATAAATAGTGAGGGGGCCTCTATTTCCTTTTGCTCACAGAAGGTTTCCCACCAATGTTTGACGTGGGGAATGGCTTTGAGGAGCACAAAAGTAATCTTTTCTCTATTCTAAAAGTTATGGACATAAAATACCCTTCTAGTAGATTCAACCAATTGTCTACAACATCTGCATCTATATAACCTTCAAATATTGGAATATCGAAGTTTATTTGTACCTTGAAGGGGGTGGCACCTCCGCTCGAAGAAGATGCATCTCCTATTGGTAGCTATCAAAGGATTTGCGCGAAACTATCAATCATCTCGTTCTTGTGTTGCGTGAGGGCTTCCTCAATCAATAGTTTGAAAGGATCCCCTATCCCATCAAATTTCATTTCTCCTGCCATGAGAGAGCTTTTGTCCTCAAGAGAAACAAGCTCGAGACCCAACTCTTTGTACTCTGACCTCGTTGGGGACATGCATTAAGACAGTAAGGAGCAGACCGCTCTGAGACCACTGATCCATATTTTATGAGCAGAATGGAATGACAACAAATTATTAACAAGTGCTTAACAAAAAATAACAGAGATAAAGTAAAACTGGTTTTCAATTCAATAAGGAAATAAGCTGAAACTGTAAAATGCAGCAGAAACAAGCTTGCTCGAATGGTGGCAGCTTATCTCTGAGAAGAGATGTGACAACTGCACTCATTCGCAAGAAGATAATTAAAATGAGGATATGAAGGCCTTTTTACAATAAACAGGAATGTCAAAAACCCTAGACATCCAAAAACCTAACCGTAGAAGATGAAGCACCAAAATTCATGTGGGCCCCATTTGAGTAAGTTAGTACATCAACTTCCCGGGGTTGTAACTTTTGCATATGATCTCCGTTTTAGGCGTATGATAGCCCATTGGAAAGATATCATCAAGGAGATTCATTTAGGGGGAGAAATAATTCCTTTTGTTATAATTGAGATTCTCGATCCCGAAAAACCTTCATTCATGACCTCAAAATGGCCCCGAAAGTTAAAATTGCTAAAAATAGTAAATTGCCAAAATTGTTAGAAAAATGTTTTGAGCCAGGCTGAAGAGGTGGGTGGCCACCAATATCCACCTAGAACAATCCTCCCTCCTTAGGAAGCAATGGTATCCATTACGTTGAGTTTCCCCATTAGATGAGGAAATTTCTACTGAATTTGGCCCCGGGTGAGGCACTTGCCTTGGTGCAGGAGATGCCCTGCTTTGATGACTCGATAAAGCTGGATCCTTTGTTGTCGAGTGCCATTGATCTGTGTGTCCACAATATGATCACTGGATGACTGTTGTATGTATTCAAGGTTGAGATCTGTTGGTGTCAACTTCTTTTCTACGTCTAAGGTGTCCAATAATGGTGGGAAATAAGGGCGAAGGAGATCCACGTTGAACACTGGGTGCAGGCCAAGGAAAGGAGGAATGTTGAGCTCAAAAGTGGTATCCCCCATGACCTTGGTGATGGTGTACGACCTGTAATGGAGTGGGTGAAGCTTCTGATGGGGTCCTGTAAGGCGTTCTTTCTGCAAGTGCAACCAAACTTTGTCACCCACCTGAAACTTATGTGGCACCCGATGTTGATCATGGCACTATTTGTACTTGTCATTGGACTTCTGTAGGATATCATGAACCTGTTGGTGGATGTGCTAGATCTTCTCAATGAACCGGGTGGCTTTGTCAGCTTCAGTTGGAGTATGAGATGAGTCAGTCGAGGTGATCACAAGGGGAAGTGAAACATCTATGGGACCCAATGGTTGGAATCCCAAACCCATCTGAAAGGGGCTGTGGCCGGTTGAGCTATGTAGGGATTGGTTGTAGCTATGTTGGACATAGGGAAGGCTCTCATCCCATGTAAGAGGGTGCTTTGAAGTATACATGCAAAGGATATGCACAATCATTCGATTGACGACCTTGGTTTGGCCATTTGTCTGGGGATGGAAGGCCATGGATTTGGTGATCTTGGTGTCTAGCAGTGACCAGAGGCTTGACCAGAATGTGCTGAGAAATTGACTATCTCGATCTGAGACAATGGTTTGTGGGATTCCAAAATGTACCCAGACTCATTCAAATAATATCTTGGAAGTGGCCTCTGCTGTGATGTTCTTCTTGCAGGAAACGAGAATTACCATCTTGGAAAAGTGATCAACAACCACAAAAACACAGCCATTTCCCCGCTTGGTGGACGGGACGCCCGACATGTTGTCCATTGAGATGGATTCCCATGGCTTGTCAAGAGTAGGAAAAGGGGTGTACAGGCTCTGTTTCTTAGTGGTCAGTTTAACAATAGCGCAGGCAGTGAAGGACTTGATATACTTGCTGACCTCCTGTTGAAGTTTTGGCCAGTATAAATGTTTCTATAGCATCACAACTATCTTTTTGACGCCGAAGTGTCCTACCACCCGACTATAGTGGGCTTCCCAAATCAGCTTCGCTCGCTCGCTTGATGGAACACATATATGGCCCAGATGACACAACAACCAATCTTGAAGATGGAAATTATCGACAACTGCATTTGCATCCAACATTTAGTAGGTGGTGGCAAAGTCTGGGTCTGTCTCATAGAGTTGGGGCCATAAATAGCTCTCATGGCCGTAGGAGTCTAGCACCATAGTGAGTGCCGTGACTGGCAGTCTACTGAGGCAATCAATGACGTGATTGGTTCTTCTTGTTTTATACTTGATGTTGGGGTGGAATTTATGCAAGTATGTGGACTACTTTTGATGGCGATCGTTCTGCAATTTTCCTTGTGTCTACATGAAATGCAATGGCTTATGATCAGTGTGGATTATTGTCTCCTTCCCAAGAATGTAATGTCTCCACTATTAGAAGGCTTGCACAATTTAATGCATTTCTTTGTCGTAAGTAGGGTACTTACGAACAACATATGATAGTGTCTCACTATGATAGGCCACGATGATCCAGATTATTTTTGGCACGAAATGAGAGCGGAGATATAATAAAGAAATGCACAGAGATATTGCAGATATTAAATAATATAACAGAAATGTATCATAGATGCAACCATAAACATAGATATACAGTAATACACAATTTCTATTAATCAGAGAAATGTACAGAGACTGTAAAAATACAGAGTGAAAGACTCGCTAGAATGGTGGAAACTTATCTCTGAGAAGAGATGTGATGGCTACTCGCATTCTCAAGAAGATGATTACAATGAGGCTCTAAAGGCCCTTTTACAATAAACAGGAATGCCAAAATTCATAGACATCCACAAACCTAACCCTAGGAGATGAAGCGCCAAAAGTCGTGTGGGCCCCGTTTGGGTAAGTGAGTACATCAACTTCCCGGGGTCGTAACTTTTGCATACAATCTCCGTTTTAGGCGTGTGATAGCTCGTTGGAAAGGTATTGTTGAGGAGATTCATTTTGGGGGCTCAATTATTCCTTTGGATATCATTAAGAACATCGATCTCGAAAAACCTTCATTTGGACCCTCAAAATGGCCCCGGAAGTTAAAACCTGCTAAAAATAGTAAATTTCCAAAATGGCCAGAAAACTATTTTGAGCCATTTGGAAAAGGTGGGTGGCCATTGATATCCACCTGAATCACACAGGGTGGCCGTTTTGAGTGAGAACGATGCCCACCGCATAGTCTGAAGCATCTGTCTCGATCTCAAAGGGTTGCTGCAAGTCTGGTAGTGAAAGTACTGGGGCTGAGCACAAGTGTTACTTCAAATCATCGAACACTTGTCGTTGCAACCATCCCCATGCAAATTTCTCCTTACCACCACCCTTGGTTATTTGGCTAAGGGCCCATGCAATATGGGATAATCCCAACATGAACCTGCGATAGAAATTGACAAGGCCCAAGAAGCTCCAAAGCTCAGTGAGTGTGGTTGGGGCTGGTCAGTCATAGATGACTTGGATCTTGGTTGGATCCACATGTACACCATGGTGATCAATTATGTAGCCCAGGTAATGGACCCTGTCCATGCCGAAGGAGCATTTTTCCAAGTTGGAATATAGCTTGTGCTACCACATGGTGTGCAAAACCTGCTGAATATGTTGCAAATGTTCTACCCAAGTCTTGTTGCAAATGACAATGTCATCCAGATACACCACTACAAAAGTATTGGTGAATGGTCGCAAGATATCATCCATCATCCTCATGAAAGTGGCTGGAGCATTTGTCAAACCAAAGGGCATGACCAACCATTCAAAAAGTCCTTCCTTTGACTTGAAGGTGGTTTTCCATACATTTGTCTCTTCTATCGGGACCTGGTGGTAGCTAGACTTCAGATCAATCTTACTGAAGTATTTGGCCCCCGTGAGTTGATCAAGGAGGTCGTCAATTCGGGGAATCGGGTACCGGTTTCTGACTGTGATTTTATTAAGATCCTGGTAATCAAGGCATTCGCCAATTTCCATATTTATTCTGTACAATGATTGGTCTCCCTCAAGGTGATGAAATAGGAAGGATGTGTCCTTTGTGGAGTAGTTCTTGGATTTGTCGTTTGATCTCCTCATTCTCTAACAGAGAGAAATGATAGATTGGCCCATTGGGAAGTGGTGCACCTGGGGTCATATCGATGGGGTGCTTGACCTGGCAGTGTAGAGGTACCCCGACAGGTGAGGATAATATATCTAAGTATTCTTCCATGACCTTATCTACTTGCTTCTGCTGTGTGGAGAGGTCGGCCACAGAGACCCTGGATGTGGCTGTGATCTTTCTCTTATTCTGAGAGTGAATCATGAAGAAGATAAAACCCCTTCTGAGAGATGACCTTCCTGCATTGCTTATCAGAGATCAAGGAAATAACACTAGGTGGGATTGCCTTGGGTATCCTGTACAATTTCTTGTTCAAAGTAATAATAATACCACAATTCCTAGACTCATATATAACATGACATTTCCATAAATAAGGTTGGCCCAAAAGAGCATCACAAAATTTGAGAGGAGCAACATCACACAATACCTCATCTTTGAAATGCTTGATTTCGTACGACAATCAACACTATTGGCTGACACGGAGATCACTTCCTTGGCGGAGCCATCCAATGGTGCAAGGTTGTGGGAGCGGTGTTGTTGGCAGGGCCAGCCGCTTCACGTCCTCTGTTGAGATAAGGTTTTTTTGGCTACCGCTATCCACGATGAAGTCCAACAATGGTGGCACTGGGTTTTGCATCAATGATCTGTCTTCCCCTTTCTAGTTAAATCTCAGATTCTGAACCCACATATGATTCATAGGCTTTCACTTTGGCCACCAGTGATTGCTTTGAGCGACAGTCAACAGTGTTATGCCAATGGCTCTTATGGAAGTCACACCACTTCCCAATATCTTTCTTTGTCTTTCTAGTGCCCTTCTTTGCTTGCGTCTTGGACTGGTTGTCTAGATATTGTCCATCTTTTCTCTGTCCATTGTTCTGTGGGTTGGGGCCACCCTTTCTTGGATTTTGTTGTGAGGGGTTGCCAGGCCAAAATTGCTGCATCTTTTGTTTGAGCTTATGCTTGATTTTGACGGCATATCGGTAGGCCGCGCCTAAGGATGAGATGTCCAAAAATTCCATTTCAGTCTGGATGTATCTATACAGAGTGCCACGATACTTGAGCACAAGATGTTTCTCTAAATATTTGATACCCAGCTTGGTGCGCAAGGTATGAAAGATATTCATGAAATATGGCACTGCTTGGTCTCTTTCTTGCCGCAATGTGGTCCATTTGGTATACAAGTCATCATAACTTTTGACAGGGTAGTATTGTTCCTTAATAACATCTCTGAAGGAATCCCTGGTGGTCATGACTATAAATAGTAAGGGTTCCTCTATTTCCTTTTGCTCACAGAAATTTTCCCACCAATCTTTGACGTGGGGAACAGCTTTGAGGAGTGCAAAAGTAATCTTTTCTCTATTCGAAAAGTTATGGATAGAAAAATACCCTTCTAGTAGATTCAACAACTTGTCTACAACATCAGCATCTATCTGACCTTCAAATATTGGAATATCGAAGTTTATTTGTACCTTGAAGGGGGTGGCGTCTCCGCTCGAAGAAGATGCATCACCTGTTGGTAGCCATCGAAGGATTTTCGCAAAACTATCCATCATCTCGTCCCTCTGTTGCATGAGGGCTTCCTTAATAAAAAGTTTGAAAGGATCTCCTATCCTATCATCTTTATTTTCTCCTGCCATGAGAGGTCTCTTGGGTGTGCGAGAGCTTTTGTCCTCAAGAGAAAGAAGCTCGAGACCCAACTCTTTGTACTCCGACCTCGTTGGGGACATGCATTAAGATGACAAGGAGCATACCTCTCTGATATCACTGATATGGATTTTATGAGAAGAACAAAATGAATACAGATTATTAATATGTGCTTAACACAAAATAATAGAGATACAGTAAAACTGGTTTTCTATTCAATAAGGAAATAAGCTAAAACTGTAAAATGCAGCGGAAACAAGCTTGTTGGAATGGTGGAGGCTTATCTCTGAGAAGATATGTGACAACCGAGCTCATTCACAAGAAGATAATTACAATGAGGCTCTGAAGGCATTTTTACAATAAAAAATAATTCCAAAAACCCTAGACATCCAAAAACCTAACCCTAGGAGATGAAGCGCCAAAAGTCATGTGGGCCCCCTTTGGGTAAGTTAGTACATCAACTTCCCGAGGTCGTAACTTTTGCATATGATCTCCGTTTTAGGCTTATGATAGCCCGTTGGAAAGGTATCATTGAGGAGATTCATTTTGGGGGATCAATAATTCCCTTGAATATCATATAAAATCTCAATCCCAAAAAAATTTCATTTAGGCCCTCAAAATGGCCCCAGAACTTAAAACTGCTAAAAATAGTAAATTGCCAAAATTGTCAGAAATATGTTTTGAGCCGGTTGGAAGAGGTGGGTGGCCACTGATATCATCCTGGATCGATCCTCCCTCCTTAGGAAGCGATGGTCTCCATTGCATTGATTTCCCCCATCAGATGAAGAAATTTCTACTGAATTTGTCCCCAGGTGAGCCAATTGCCTTGGTGCAGGAGCTGCCCTGCTTTGACGACTCGATAAAGCTAGATCCTTTGCTGTCGAGTGCCCTTGATCTGTGTGTCCACAATCTGATCACTCAATGCATGTTATATGCAATCAGGGTTGAGCTCTATTGGGGTCAGTTGCTCTGCTACGTCTGAGGTGTCCAATAATGGTGGGAAATAAGGGCGAAGGAGATCCACGTTGAACACTGGGTGTAGGCCAAGGAAAGGAGGAATGTCGAGCTCAAAATAATTATCCCCCATGGCCTTGGTGATGGTGTATGACCCATAACAGAGTGGGTGAAGCTTCTAATGGGGAACTGTAAGGCGTTCTTTCTGCAGGTCCAACCAAACTTTGTCGCCCACCTGAAACTTATGTGGCACCCGATGTTGATCATGGCACTGCTTGTACTTGTCATTAGAATTCTGTAGGATATCCTGAAACTATTGGTGAATGTGCTAGAGTTTCTCAATGCACTGGGTGGCTTTGTCAGCTTTAGTTGGAGCAGGAGATGATTTGGTCAAGGTGACCGTAAGGGGAAGTGCAACATCTATGGGGCCCAATGGTTGGAATCCCAACCCCACCTAAAAGGGGTTGTGGCCAGTTGAGGTATGCAGGGCTCAGTTGTAGCTATGTTGGACATAGGGAAGGCTCTCATCCCATGTGTGAGGGTGCTTTGAATTATACATGTGAAGGATATGCACAATCAGTTGATTGACAACCTCGGTTTGGCCATCTGTCTGGGGGTGGAAGGTCGTCGATTTGGTGAGCTTGGTGTCCAATAGTGACCAAAGGCTCGACCAGAATGTGATGAGAAATTGATTGTCCTGATCTGAGACAATGGTTTGTGGGATTCCAAAATGTACCCAGACTCGTTCAAAGGAGAGCTTGGCAGTGGCCTCTGCTGTAATGTTCTTCTTGCAAGCAACCATAATCACCATCTTAGAAAACTGATCAACAACAAAAAAAACACAATCGTTTCCCTGCTTGGTGGATGGGAGGCACAACATGTAGTCCATTAAGATGGATTCCCATGGCCTGTCAGTAGTGGGAAGAGGGGTGTAAAATCCCTGTTTCTTAGTGGTCAGTTTGGCAATAGCACAAGCATTGGAGGACCTGATATACTTGCTGACCTCCTGTCAAAGTTTCGGCTAGTAGAAATGTTTCTGTAGCATTGCCACTGTCTTTTTGATGCCGAAGTGCCTGCCACCCGAATGTAGTGGGCTTCCCATATCGGCTTCGCTCGCTTGCTAGATGGAACACATATATGGCCCAGATGACACAACAACCCATCCTGAAGATGGAAATTATCGACAACTGCATTTGCATCCAACATTTGGTAGGTGGTGGAGATGTTCGGGTCTGTCTCATAGAATTGGGGTCATCCAAAGGTCTCATGGCTGTAGGAGTCTAGCACCGTGGTGAGAGCCACGATTGGTGTTCTGCTGAGGCAATCATCAACATGATTGTTGCTTCCTATTTTATACTTGATGTTGAGGTGGAATTGCTGCAAGTATGTGGACCACTTTTGATGGCGATCATTCTGCAATTTTCCTTGTGTCTGCATGAACTGCAATGGATTATGATTAGTGTGGATGATTTTCTCCTTCTCAAGAATGTAATGTCTCCACTGGACGTAGGCTTGCATAATGGAGTAAATTTCTTTGTCGTAAGTAGGGTACTTATAGACAACATCTGATAGTGTCTCACTATGATAGGCCACGAGGTGGCTGTGTTGATTGAGAATGACGCCCACCAGATAGTTTGAAGCATCTGTCTTGATTTCAAAGGGTTGTTGCAGGTTTGGTAGTGAAAGTAATGGGGCTGAGCATAAGCGCTGCTTCAAATCATCGAATGCTTGTTGTTGGGACCAACCCCACACAAATTTTTCCTTACCACCACCCCTGATTATTTGGCTAAGGGCCCATGCAATATGGGAGAATCCCAACATGAACCTGCGGTAGAAATTGGCAAGGCCCAAGAAGCTCCAAAGCTCAATGAGTGTGGTTGGGGATGACCAGTCACAGATGGCTTGGATCTTGGCTGGATCCACATGTACGCCATGCTAATCAATTATGTAGCCTAGGTAATGGACCCTGTCCATGCAGAAGGAGCATTTTTCCAAGCTGGCATATAGCTTGTGCTGCCGCAAGGTGTGCAGAACCTGCTAAATATGTTGCAAATGTTCAGCCCAAGTCTTGCTGTAAATGAGAATTTCATCCAGATACACCACTACAAAAGTATTGGTGAATGGTCATAGGATATCGTCCATCATCCTCATGAAAGTGGCTGGAGCATTTGTCAAACCAAAGGGCATGACCAACCATTCAAAAAGGCTTTCCTTTGACTTGAAGGCGATTTTCCATACATCTGTCTGTTCTATCGGGACTTGGTGGTAGCCAAACTTTAGATCAATATTACTGAAGTATTTGGCCCCCGTGAGTTTCTCAAGGAGGTTGTTGATTCAGGGAATTGGGTACCAGTTTCTGATGGGGATTTTATTCAGAGCATGGTAATCAATGCTGAGTCGCTAAGTTCCATCTTTCTTCTGTACCAAGATGATTGGGCTCCCACAGGGTGATGGACTGGGAAGAATGTGCCCCTTGTGGAGCAGTTCTTGGATTTGTCACTTGATCTCCTCATTCTCTAACAGAGAGTAACGATAGACTAGCCCATTTGGAAACGGTGCGCTGGGGGTCAGATCGATGGGGTGCTTGACCTGGCAGTGTAGAGGTACCCTGGTAGGTGACGAGAATATATTTGAATATTCTTCCACAACCTTATCTACTTGCTTCTGCTATGTGGAGAGGTCGGCCACAAAGACCCTGGATGTGGCTGTAATCTTTCTCTTATTCTGAGAGTGAATCAAGAAAAAGACAAACTTCCCCATCTGAGAGTTGACCTTCCTGCATTGCTTAGCAGAGATTAGGGAAATGGCACTAGGTCGGATTGCCTCAGGTATCCTATACAATTTCTTGTTCAAAGTAATAATAACACTACGGGGCCTAGACTCATATAAAACATGACATTTACATAAATAATGTTGGCCCAAAATAACATCACAAACTTCGAGAGGAGCAACATCACACAATACCTCATCTTTGGAGGGCTTGATACTGTACGATAGTCGACACTATTGGCTGACACATAGATCGCTTCCTTAGCGGAGCCATCCAATGGCGTAGGGTTGTGGGTGCGGTGTTGTCAGTAGGGCCAGCTGCTTCATGACCTATGCTAAGATGAGGTTCTTCTAGATACCGCTATCCATGATGAAGTGCAACGGGGTGCCTTTTACCCACATCTATGAATGGAAGAGGCGCTCTCCTTCTTTTGGCTCATCTGGTTTACCAGGCTGGAGCTTGGTGGTAGCAATAGTGGCACTGGGTTCCACATCAATGATTCATCTTCCCCTTTCTAGTTTAGGCTCAGAGTCTGAACCCACATCTGATTCAAAGGCTTTCACTTCGACCACCAGTGATTGCTTTGAGCGATAGTCAACAGTGTTATACTAAGGTCTCTTATGGAAGTTGCACCAGTTCCCGATATCTTTCTTTGTCTTTTCGGTGTCCTTCTTTACTTGTGGCTTGGACTAGTTGTCCTGATATTGTCCATCTTTGCTCTGTTCTTTGTTCTGTGGGTTGGGGTGGCCCTTTCCTGGATTTTGTTGTGAGGGGTTCCCAGGCCCAAATTGTTGCGTCTTTTGTTTGAGATTCTGCTCGATTTTGACGGCATATCGGTAGGCCACGCCCAAGGATGAGATGTCCAAAAATTCCATTTCAGTCTAGATGTATCTATGCAGAGTGCTGCGATACTTGAGCACTAGATGTCACTTCGAATATTTGATACCCATCTGGGTGCACAAGGTATGAAAGATATTCATGAAATCTGGCACTGCTTGGTCTCTTTCTTGCCACAGTGTGGTCCATTTGGTATACAAGTGGTCATAACTTCCGACAGTGTAGTATTGTTCTTTAATAACATCCTTGAAGGAATCCTAGGTGGTCGTGACTGTAAATAGTGAGGGTTCCTCTGTTTCCTTTTGCTCACAGAAAGTTTCCCACCAATCTTTTCTCTATTTGAAAAGTTGTGGATAGAAAAATACCCTTCTAGTAGATTCAACCACTTGTCTACAACATCTGTGTCTATCTGACCTTCAAATATTGGAATATCGAAGTTTATTTGTACCTTGAAGGGGGTGGCACCTGTGCTCGAAGAAGATGTGTCGCCAGTTGGTAGCCGTCGAAGGATTTGCGCGAAACTATCCATCATATCGTTCCTCTGTTGCATGAGGTCTTCCTCAATCAATAGTTTGAAAGGATATTTTGTCTCGTCATCTTTATTTTCTCTTTCCATGAGAGGTCACTTGGGTGTGCGAGAGCTTTTGTCCTCAAGAGAAACAAGCTCGAGACCCAACTCTTTGTACTCCGACCTCGTTGGGGACATGCATTAAGATGACAAGGAGAAGACCGCCCTGATACTACTGGTCCAGATTTTAGAGTAGAACGAAATGACTATAGATTGTTAACAGGTGCTTAACATGAAATAACAGAGATACAGTAAAACTAGTTTTCTATTCAATAAGGAAATAAGCTAAAACTGCAAAATGCAACAAAAACAAGCTTGCTGGAATGATGGCAACTTATCTTTGAGAAGAGATGTGACAGCTGCACTCATTCGAAAGAAGATAATTAAAATGAGGCTCTGAAGGCATTTTTACAATAAACAGGAATGCCAAAAACCCTAGACATCCCAAAACCTAACCCTAGGAGATGAAGCGCCAAAAGTCATGTGGGCCCTGTTTGGGCAAGTTAGTACATCAACTTCCCGGGTTCGTAACTTTTGCATACGGTCTCCGTTTTAGGCGTATGATATCCCATTGGAAATATATTGTCAAGGAGATTCATTTTGGGGGCTTAATCATGCCTTTGACAATAAATGAGAATCTTGATTCTAAAAAACTTTCATTTAGGCCCTTAAAATGGCCCTAGAACTTAAAACTGCTAAAAATAGTAAATTGCCAAAATTGTCAGAAAATTATTTTAAGCTAGTTGGAAGAGGTGGGTGGCCATTGATATCAACCTGAACCAATCCTCCCTCCTTACGAAGCAATGGTCTCCATTGCGTTGAGTTCCCCCATCAGATGAGAAAATTTTTGCTGAATTTGGCCCCGGGTGAGCCACTTGCCTTAGTGCAGGAGCTGCCCTGCTTTGACGACTCGATAAAGATGGATACTTTGCTTTTGAGTGCCCTTGATCTGTGTTTCCACAATTTGATCACTGGATTCCTGTTGTATGCAGTCGAGGTTGAGCTCTGTTGGTTTCATCTACTCTAGTACGTCTAAGGTGTCCAATAATGGTGGGAAATAAGGGCGAAGGAGATCCACGTTGAACATTGGGTGCAGGCCAAGGAAAGGAGGAATGTTGAGATCAAAGGAATTATCCCACATAGCCTTGGTGATGGTTTATGGCCTATAATAGAGTTGGAAAATCTTCCTATGGGATCCTCTAAGGCGTTCTTTCTAGAAGTGCAACCAAACTTTGTCACCCGCTTTAAACTTATGTGGCACCCGATGTTGATCATGGCACTGATTGTACTTGTCATTAGACTTCTGTCAGATATCCTGAACCTGTTGGTGGATGTGATGGATCCGATCAATGAATCGGGTGGCTTTGTCAGCTTCAGTTGGAGCAAGAGATGGGTTGGTCGAGGTGACCGCAAGGGGAAGTGTAACATCTATGGGACCCAATGGTTGGAATCCCAACCCCACCTGAAAGGGGATGTGGTCGGTTGAGCTATGAAGGGATCGATTGTAGCTATGTTGGACATAGGGAAGGCTCTCATCCCATGTGCAAGGGTGATTTGAATTATACATGCAAAGTATATGCACAATCATTCGATTAGCGACCTTAGTTTGGCCATCTATCTGGGGGTGGAAGGCCATGGATTTTGTGTGCTTGGTTTCCAGCAGTGACTAGAGGCTCGACGAGAATGTGATGAGAAATGGATTGTCCTGAGATGAGACAATGGTTTGTGGGATTCCAGAATGTACCCAGAATAGTTAAAAGAAGAGCTTGTTAGTGGCCTCTGCTATGATTTTGTTCTTGCACACAACCAGAATGACATCTTAGAAAAGCGATCAACAACCACAAAAACACAGTCATTTCCCTGCTTGGTGGACAAGAGGCTCAACATGTAGTCCATTGAGATGGATTCCCATGGCCTGTCACGAGTAGGAAGAGGGGTGTAGAGACCTTGTTTCTTAGTGGTCAGTTTGGAAATAGCATAGACAATGCATGACCTGATATACTTGCCGACCTCCTATCGAAGTTTCGGCCAGTAAATTTTTTTTTGTAGCATCACCACTATCTTTTCAACACCGAAGTGTCTTGCCACTCGACTATAGTGGGTCTTTCAGATCAGCTTCGCTCGTTCGCTTGATGGAACACATGTATGGCCCAGACGACACGACAAACCATCCTAAAGATGGAAATTATCGACAACTACGTTTGCATCCAACATTTGGTAGGTGGTGGTGAAGTCCGGGTCTGTCTCATAGAGTTGGGGCCATCCAAAGGTCTCATGGCTGTAGGAGTCTAGCACTGTGGTGAGTGCCGCGACTGGCGGTCTACTGAGGAAATCAATGATGCAATTGGTGCTTCTTGTTTTATACTTGATGTTGAGGTGGAATTGCTGCAAGTATGTGGACCACTTTTGATGGCGATCATTTTGAAATTTTCTTTGTGTCTGCATGAACTGTAGTGGCATATGATTAGTGTGGATGGTTGTCTCCTTCCCAAGAATGTAATGTCTCCACTGGTAGTAGGCTTTCACAATGGAGTACATTTCTTTATCGTAAGTAGGGTACTTACAGACAACATCTGATAGTGTCTCACTATGATTGGCCACTGGGTGGCCGTGCTAAGTGAGAACAATGCCCACTGCATATTCTGAAGCATTTGTCTCTATCTCAAAGGATTGTTGCAGGTCTGGTAGTGAAAGTACTAGGGCTGAGCACAAGTGTTTCTTCAAATCATCGAACACTTGTTGTTGGGACCGATCCCACCCAAATTTTTCCTTACCACCACCCCTGGTTATTTGGCTAAGGGCCCATGAAATATGGGAGAATCCCAACACGAACCTGTGGTAGAAATTGGCAAGGCCCAAGAAGCTTCGAAGCTCAGTGAGTGTGGTTGGGGCTAGCCAATCATGGATGACTTGGATCTTGGTTGGATCCACATGTATGCCATGCTGATCAATTATGTAGCCCAGGTAATGGACCCTATCCATGCCGAAAGAGCATTTTTCCAAGTTGGCATATAGCTTGTCCTACCGCAGGGTGTGCAGAACCTGCTAAATATGCTACAAATGTTCAGCCCAAGTCTTGTTGTAAATGAGAATGTCATCCAAATACACCACTACAAAAGTATTGGTGAATGGTCACAGGATATTGTCCATCATCCTCATGAAAGTGGCTGGAGAATTTGTCAAACCAAATGGCATGACCAACCATTCAAAAAGGCCTTCCTTTGACTTGAAGGCAATTTTCCATACAACTGTCTGTTCTATCGGGACTTGGTGGTAGCCAGACTTCAGATCAATCTTACTAAAGTATTTGTCCCCCGTGAGTTGATCAAGGAGGTCATCGATTCAAGGAATCTGGTATCGGTTTCTGACTGTGATTTTATTCAGAGCCTGGTAATTAATGCAGAGTCGCCAGGTTCCATCTTTCTTCTGTACCAGCACGATTGGGCTCCTGCAAGGTGATGAACTGGGACAGATGTGCCCCTTGTGGAGTAGTTCTTGGATTTGTTGCTTGATCTTCTCATTCTCTAACAGAGAGCTATGATAGACTAGCCCATTGGGCAACAGTGCGCCGAGGGTCAGATCGATGGGGTGCTTGACCTGACAATGCAGAGGTACCCCGGTAGGTGAGGAGAATATATATGAGTATTCTTCCATGACCTTATCTACTTGCTTCTCCTGTGTGGAGAGGTCGGACACAGAGACCCTAGATGTGGCTGTGATATTTTGCTTATTTTGAGAGTGAATGTTAGGGTCCTAAATTGCACATAGGTAGAACAATATATTTAGATGTAATAAAGGTCAATATTAATAAAGACTTGCAATAAAATAGAATAAGTTGGATGTAAGAAGACCTAATAGAAGCTTCTGCTTCTAGAAGGATCTTCCCCTAGATGCTTCTTTTGATAGACATATTTAGTATAAATAGGAGTCGAGGGTATGAGAACCCTATCTTGGATATTATTGTAATAGAGCTCTGCTCAACTGGAGGTTTCCCCCTCGAAGAGGCCTGTGAACATTGCTTTCTGAATCAAAGTGCTATTTCTGTTGTTATTCTTATATCATTTCAGTGATATTATGATGATTTTTCTGGTTATATTTCTTTTATTCTGCCATTTCCAACATTTTATTTCTGTTCTGCATACTTTTTATATCTGGTATATTACAAGTGGTATCAGAGCACTTTCCTTGGCAGAAAGTGTGGGTTAAATTTTTTTTCTTCAGGGTAGAGACGTATTCCGACGTATTTAAGCCACAAAGATCTATCATTATGCGCATAAACCCATGGTTGAGGGTTTCATACACGCAGGAAATACAAGTGGTACTTAAGCACACATCTATTGGCCACCCTTGTAACCCCTGTTGGTACCCCTTCGAGTGGTAGCGCATCAGAAAACACCTGTGTATGGATCGACCTAGATTACTTGAAGCCCTCTTTAGATAAATCGATCAACTGCCTGACTACTATAGTGTCACCAAGAACAATACTCAGGAAGATACTCTCTAGTACCTTGGTAGTCGGGTAGTACGGCTAAGGGTACAATCTATCCTCCTTATTTAGTGCCCTTAGATATTGGGCCGAGTACTATTGTTGGACCGCACATGTATATCAGAGAGCTATATCATAGGGAAAACCCTTGTCTGTAGAACCCTTGAATACCTAACCCTTGGGGACAGAAACATAAAAAAATTAAAACATACAAGATCTATTGCCGTGCAACTATGTTCGGGTTGCCAAGTAAATACACATTTCTTTCAGTTTAAGCATTTGGGAATTTCCTCTCTGCAGTATTACTCACCATTATTTGAGACCTATTCCATTGGATTCATCTCTTCTCCCTTATCACATTCATCCATATCATTTTTCGGCAAAATTTTTGACCCCGCCCGCCCCTTTTCAGTTCCCTCATCCTCATGGCCCATACCCGTAGCCAAGACTTGGAAGCTCTCTTCAACACCTTGCAATATGGTCTCATCGAGACCCAACAAGAAATGAATTAACTTAGTGCCAATGTTGCCGCCATAAATACAACAATGCATTCCTCAATGGAGGAAATCAAACAAGACCTCACCACCCATCTTGAATCTGTCTCTTCGACACTCTACACCAAACTGCATATCCCTATAGATAACCCTTCCTCTTCCTCACCTCCACATATTGAAGGTGACCATTCCTCTCATTCCCATAACTTTCAGAATCATCACTTTCAATGTGACCTACGCCTTCCGCGGGTGGATGTCACCAAATTTGATGGCTCAGACCTCATTGGTTGGGTAACCCAAATGGAACATTATTTCACTTTATACGACATTACGGATGACTTGGCCAAACTCTGGTATGGTGTTCTCCATCTAGATAAAGAATGTTGGCAATGGTGGCAATGGAGAAAAACTTCTCGTCAAGGGTATATTTCTTGGACACACTTTGTGGCAAAGCTTTATGAATGCTTTGACACTGACTCCAACCATTTGGGCCGTTTGACAAAGTTGAAAAAATCAGGAACAATGGAAGACTTTATAATTGTCTTTGAGCGCTTGACTTTTCGAACAGAGGGATTGTCTGATGCCTTTTTCCGAGAATGTTTTATCAGTGGCCTCAAGGATGATATTCGGGCCCATGTCCTCATGGATCGGCCTCAGAGTTGGGTGGAGGCTACTAAAAGAGCTAAAGAAGCACAACAGGTTGTATCTTCTCAAAACCAAAAACCCTCTTTTATCCCTCGCCCTAAACCAATAAATCCCACTACTCCCTCCACTCCACTAAAGATCCAAAAATTGACTAGGGATGAAATGGTTGAACGCCAACTCAAAGGCCTTTGTTATAATTGTGATGAAAAATATTTCTCTGGCCACAAGTGTAAGGAACAAAAGTTTTTTATGGCCATCTCTGAGGATATTTCGGAAGAGGATATTGAAACTCCCCTTGTGTCTGAGGCACCTGAAACCCCCAACATAACCCCTCTCTCAGACCCTCCCGAAGTAGAACCGGTCATTTCCCTCAATGCCCTCACTGGCTTCTCTGCTCCACAAACCCTCAAGCTAATCGGTTACATCAAGCATCAGAAGGTCATCATTCTGGTTGATAGTGGAAGCACCCATAATTTTATTCATCGTTGCATTTCCCAAGAAACTCATTGGTACATCCATGCTGTCAATAATTTCCAAATCATGATTGCCAATGGTGGCTCCATGAAATGTGGAGGGCATTGTGAAAATGTGCGTCTCCAAATTGGTGACTACCACCTGAAATCTCATATGTTTGCTATCAACATGGGCGGTTGTGACATTGTGTTGGGTGCAGACTGGCTAAGGACTTTGGGTCCCATTCTCATGGATTTTAAGGAATTAGCCATGCAATTTGACCAGGAGGGCCACCAATATAAGTTCCAAGGCATCACCGCAAGTTCGCATGAGATCATTAGTTCCCATCGCATGGAAAAGCTGCTCATAAAGGGTCATTCTGGTGTTATTTCTCAACTCCATGCCATACAAGCAACATAAACACCCTCAGTGCCGCAAGACCTCCAAGCCATCCTTTCTAAACATCAATTGGTCTTTTCCACTCCCCAGGGACTCCCTCCTTCACGTGGTGTTCATGATAATTCCATTCCCCTTGTACCCGAAATCCTTCCTCCCAATATCCATCCGTATCGTCACCCGTTTTCCCAAAAAAATGAAATTGAGAAAATGGTCTAGGAACTCCTTAATGCAAGCGTTATCCGCCCTAGTATGAGACCCTACTCTTCTCCTGTGGTCATGGTCCTGAAGAAATAAGGTTCTTGGTGAATGTGTCCTAACTTTTGTGCCCTCAAAAAACTTACCATTAAAGACAAATTTCCAATTCCTATCATTGATGACCTCTTGGATGAACTAAGTGGCGCCCAATTATTTACTAAACTTGATCTTCTTTCAGGCTACCACTAGATACGTATGACAGAGGCAAACATTCCCAAGACTTCCTTTAGAACTCATGAGGGCCACTATGATTTTTTGGTCATGCCCTTTGTCTTGTGTAATGCCCCCTCCAACTTCCAAAGCCTCATGCATCATGTCTTCCGTCCTTTTATCCATCATTTTGTCTTAGTTTTCTTTGATGACATCCTCATCTATAGCAAGACCTGGACATAAAATCTTTCTCATGTGGATCGAGTTCTCCATCTACTCTCTCAGCACCAACGTTTCCTGAAATAGTCTAAATGTACTTTTGACACCTCAGAAGTAGAGTACTTGGGTCATCTGCTTGGAAAGTAGAGTACGACGTCGGGGTGGATCCTAAGAAGATTGAAGCTATGCAAGACTGGCCTCACCCAAAGACTCTCAAAATCTTGCATGGATTTTTGGGCTTAACAGGTTATTATCGCAAGTTTGTTAAGAATTACGGAAAGATTGCAACACCTCTCACTGCTCTCCTAAAAAAGAACTCTTTCACTTGAACTCCAGTTGCATCTTCTAAAGATTTTCAAACCTTGAAGATGGCCATGTGCACCACTCCAGTCCTAGCCCTTCCTGATTTCACAAAGACCTTTGTCTTGGAATGTGATGCTTCAGGGAAAGGAATTGGTGCAGTGCTTATGCAAGAGGGTCGACCTTTGGCCTTTACCAGCAAGCAACTATCTGAAAGAAATCTGGGCAAATCTATCTATGAAAAGGAAATGTTGGCTATTCTGCATGCCATTGATTTGTGGCACCCTTATCTATTGGGGCAACACTTCCAAATTAAAATAGACAATCAAAGCCTCAAGTATTTTTTGGAACAACACATTTCCTCCCCGGAGCAACAAAAATGGGTAACTAAGCTATTTGGCTATGATTACGATATCATTTACAAGAAAGGAAAAGAAAATGTGGTTGCAGATGCACTTTCCCACAAATATGAAGATGAAGGATCCATTTTTTCTCTTTCCTTCATTGTACTAGATTGGCTCCAAGTTGTTCTCCAGGAATGGCTACAATATCCCAAAAGTTCGCAGCTGATCCTGTTATCGCTCTGTAAATTCCCAGTGGTTGTCAAGAAAGAAGAAATCTACGAGAGATAACTTTATCCAACCACTTCGAAACTAGAATCTAGCCCTACCAGTTTCAGAGAGGGATCTCTCTGTATGATTTAGCTCTGTTTTAACTTTAAAATATTAGGCTAGTTATATAAAATAAGATTGACTGGTTTGTTGTTGTTTTTGTTAAGTTGGCTGAAGGGGCTTTACGCATCCATTGGGCTATGGGGTCTGTGTTATAAATATAGAAATCTAAACCAGAAACAAAAAGATTCTTTTCACAGGGAAAGATAATGCATTCGCTGGACTCTTTTAGCAGTAAAATGATGAAAAATAGAAAATATGAGAATATCAATTAAAGTAAAGAAGAAGTTAAGAATTTATTCACTATAATATCAGAAGATAAACATTAATATCTTTCAAAGTCTGAGACAAGGTATACAAAGATAAATCCTGCAACATGCGTTACTTTTAAAAGATTTAGATTAGAAAACAATATGACAACTGAGCAAGAAAACATTCAACATAGGAAATGAAACATCACCAATGAATAACACGCAAGAATCCCGTGAAAACGTCTCTTTGTATTAATGGCAGATCTCTTGAAAAAGATTACAGTCTTGTAGCTTGCAGGGCGTAAAGATCAACCCTCAATACTTCAAAGTGTGAATTATTTATAACCAAAAATTACATACGATCCTCTCATTAAAAATCAGGACGTGGCTAATCTAAATTTAGCTAACTAACTTAACAAGATACAAAAATTTAGGAAACTGCTTGATAACGTGTTGAAATTCATACTGATTTCTTAGGGTGAACCGTTGGTGAGGCCTCTGCACGGCCTCGTCTGACTAGATAGCTAACTAGGCTTGGACACCTCATCAATTATTCGATCAGATTGCAAAGCTCTTCCCATCGAAGGTAACTGGGAACGTTGACTTTGAGCAACCTTCAGTATACTTCATCCATTTCTGTGTACTTGGAAAAAGTTGGCTTGATGATGAATATGTACCGGGTCTCATGCTGTATGGTGATGTCGAACTGTAAAGCATCTAGGAATGCCTTACTCATGATACTACCTTGTATTCCTAAGAATTTTGAGCTATCCTTAGCCACAATGGCTAGTTTCTTTTTGTAATCGGCAAGCGTCATTAATTTGTCATTTATAACTCTCATACCAGGAAGGCCTTTCTTCTGTAGAGCTTCAATCTTGCTCAAAAATCTTTGTACTCCTGCATCCATGGTCTGGACCTTTTCCTCCAGCTACAACATCAGTCCTCTCTTGGTCATGACCCTCTTGACCTCGAGGATGGTCTCTATCCCATATTCAATATTCAACTCCTCTAGCTCCTCTCTAGTTTTGGAATTTAGAAATTTGATGATCTCAGTAGCTTCTGTGGGCATCTCTCCCAGTTCCACTCTTATCTTCTCGATGGCATGCTGACTTCTTTGCACCATCTCGTTTTTCTCAAACATGATTTGTATCATCGACCATATTTCATTCATGGACTTGGTGATGTCCATCCAGACACTTTCTTTGACCTCAGCCAGTGTTTTGCTTGCCACTGTTTGCTTCTGAAGCTGTTGCAATTCCTGTTTGAGCTAGTATGAGGTTTGTTTTTCCTTGGAGAAGCTAGTTTGGTAAGAAGACTTGAGTTCCTGAAGGTTCTCAATCTCCTTTTTAAATATGTTAATCTCTATCTCTTGCAAATTCATTTCTTCCATGGATTTAGCTAGTTCAACAATTTTCTCTAGGGCTGTCAGTGGAGTTGCCAAAGGAATTTCTTCAATAGACGCTGTGATCACTCCTGTGAGTGGGACTATGCTCAATGGAATGACCTCCATGGGCTTTGACTACTCCTTCTCTTTTACTAGCATTTCTAATTCCGCTTCCATTTCTTTCAACTGTGCATTCTACTCCATGATGAGCTTGAGAATCTCATCCTTCTCCCATTCTGTCTCCACTATTTCCTTTGCCTGTGAATTTTCTGTTGGATTTAATTTCAATTGTTTCCTCAGAGATGATATATCGAAATTTTTCTTTTTGAGCATCTCCTCGACTACTTTCACGTTCGAGGGATCATATCCGATCTTGAGGACCAGTTCCTCTAACGTCTTAATCCTGTTATCCTTGGCAAAAGATGATATTTTTTCTAACTTCATTTGCGTATGGACATTATTCAGAGATACTTGTAACTTGGAGGCAACAGTGGAAGCATGTGCCAATGTGGAGAAAACCATTTCTCCAGTTTGCTTGTGCAGATCCATCTGATTAGCTGGATGGACATATTTAATCTGAAATTCAAACGTTGACATTTTGTAATCGGTGATTACCTTCGGGTATGGAAACTGTGCTTGCAGAAACGCCATGTGCATTCTACCCTTCTTAGTGTCGAATGCAGAAAGCAATCGGTGTTGTGCAGTGGATGTTTTCTTCCAGAACTGAGTATACGTGTTGCTGGTCAGTGTCTGATTTTTCTTTTTGATTAGATCATACTTCTCAAAAATACTCAATTTCGGTCCTATTTTTCTCGGCTGGCTGGCTGGTGGAGTATCTATAGGCTTTTTGGGCAACATTGTAGTCATGATTTGTTTGTTTCTTGTACTAAGGAGCGACCTATCAACCTCCAAAGTGGTAGTGGATTTCATTCCCTTTTCACCAGCCATGTTGGGTGCCTGACTGGTTTTTGGCCTCTTGGTATGTAGTTGAAATTCTTTAGATGATACTTCAGTGACAGAAGGTGAAACATCTTGCCTAGGCCTTTTCTCCTTGGGATCCTATGGTGTAGTCGCATGTGAGATAGTGACCGAAAGGTCCTGCTGTTCTGTCTCAACCAGAGTGTTTGGCTCCCATTTTGTTTGGTTGGCGAATTTTTCTATCTCAGGCCTGGATGTGTGGACGTATGAGATGTTCTTATTCTTAACTCTCATCTCTGAAATTATTCTGCAGGGGTCATAGTGCCATATGAATCTAGCAAAAAAATTAATTTCTTTAAGCAATCTGTCTGCTTCCTCCCCGACATCTCAGCGATTGCAGATGAAAGACCCAATCTGCTCTTTGATTCTGAACTGCTGCTTCTTTTTCAGAGACATGAAATGTATGTCATCTGAATTGATCATTTTCCTTATGTATTCCAGGGAAAATATCCTTACGGGAAAATATTTTGGCAACTTGTATGGAGCCAATTTGCACCCATACACTCTGATCTTCGTGTGGTCCTGGTACAGGTACCAGTCTCCTATATTTGCAAGATCCGAGAGGTGTAGGATCCTCTGAATTTCCTCATTTATTCTCGGCCCGGGTCTTCCGCTGAGCATGCTTACCATGGGATGGTAGAACTACTCGATAAATTGTTTGAAACTGAATTCAGTAGAGTTGTGTCTGAGCAACGACGTCCACGCTGTCACCGCCTGTGGCTTCCCATCCTTGTCCATCTTCTGCATAGAAAAAGAGAATTTCTCTGCTTGAAAGAATAGGAACATGTAAGCCAGTATTGAGAAATACTAGAACATGCCTTCCATGGCAAAAATTGAGAATTGCTCATGAATGTTGTTTGCCAGGAAAGAGCTGTAGTCAAACTGCGTGGTGGGTTTCTCATCTGTGGAGAAGATAGACAGAAAAACCAATATGGGTTCATCCACCCACTGATCCGAAAAATACCTGAGGAGGGCGCAGAGCGACGAAATGAATTGATTTCCCTTCACTAAGAACAAGGATGAAGGATACAGGGGATTTTTAGTGGGGAGCTGAGCGGCTTGTGGGAGAAAAAGCTCGAAGATCTAAGCCCTTTGGGAGAAAGTTATTTTTTGATACAATTCTGTGATAATTTCAATATTGAACAGTGAAACGCATTCGACCCTGAGTATCTGCATCATTTGGTCAATGGTTTCAGGTGTAATGAGGAAAAGAATTTCTCTTGATGAAGAAACTACGACTCACTGGTCGGGGAGGTAGTGAGCCTAACATTTGAGGGTGAATTCGGGGAAATGGTGAACCTGGGGGAAAAGATATAGGGGAAGGTTTGACTCCCAGAGCCCAATCTCATCACTCTGGTCAAGGAAAACCTCTTTGAGCCATGACTGCAAGTCCGCAAAGTTGAATTCGCATCTAGTGTCTGCAATTAGATGGTCTTTGTCGGCCAGAGGGATCCTGTCGAGGTCGACAGGGGGCGGGAGGAAACGATTTTCCTCAGCTTTTGTTCTCTTTGATTTTGGTGCCATCGCTGTAAAAATAACTGAAAATCAAACAGTTCGTTAGTGGGGATGATGGTGGCTTTGGACAGTTGACTATAATGGAAAGGAAAATGGGGAAAATATTCTCTGGTGCAGTGATAGGGTAAATGACGAAGGAATGAAGGGTGAAGGTGGTTTTTGAGCAAATAGATACCCATTGGGTGCAGGATACAGGTCAGTAGGTTAACGAATAGGTTAGCCAATAATAAATGGCCAACAGGTCATTTAAAGCACGAGATGGCAGGTGACAATGACTGAAGAATACGACTGGGAGACATGGCAGGAGTTGATTGGGGAGTAACCATGGTGAGAGGACTTGTAAAGGGCGAACAAGGGGAATGGACTGAAAGAGTAATGAGAAGTGACCTCTAGGGGAAAAATGTGGATAATGACGTCATGGGATGACAAGGTATGTCAGACCTTGGGAGGCGGTGGGAGTCTGACCCAATATATTCCTGCCACGTAGAGATAAGGGGCCTACCAAAAAAAAATCCATTCCAGACCCCCCCGCCCCCCCCCTCTGTTAAAAAAAGATTGATCGGGGGGGGGTCCGAAAAACACCAAGAGTCGTTGATCTGCGTGCTTTCTTTTCAACCGTATATTTGTGCGTGATAGTTAACCAACATTTTGGACCCCCCCCACCATTAAAGGTAGAACGGTCGGGGGGGGGGGGTTCGGAATCCAATCTGAGCTGTGGATTTGAGCACGCACATCTGAGCCGTTTGTATATGCGCCTTTTTTATTTCCGATTCTGGACCCCCCCCCCACCATTAAAGGTAGAATAGTCACGGGGGGGTGGTGTCTGAAAAAACCTATCAACCGTAGATCTGGGCACCCACTCTCAGGTCGTTCATCTATGCGCTGTGCTTAACTATGAGCGCGAAGGCATATGTGCTCCGAAAAAACTTAGGATAAGTGTATATTGTGGGTTTTTCCCAAGCTTTTCCATGTTTTTATCTCCAAGGGGTTAGACATCAAACCTTTTAAACCTCAAAGACATGGTTCAACATTGATCATCGTGCTAGTTTTATTTAGACAAAGAAAACTATCATATGGTCTAACCTAATTACCTATGACAATTAGTCCAGATTAAACTGTTGGACTAAGGAATTACTCTATCCTAGGGTTATCTGACCAAGATTAGGCAGTTTGGTCAGATTTATTCAATAACCAACCTAAATCACTTGGCTAAGATTAAAAAGTTTAGCCAATCTTATTCACTACTCCTATCAACATCAATTTAAAGGACTTGGCCATGCTTGAACGATATGGACCAAATCATTGTTATTGCATGGGGCTCTATTGAATTTCTTTTATGCCCTCTTTTATTCTTTCATTCTTTTCTTTTTCTTTTCTCAAATTATTTGCAGAATGGACAATCATTTGACAAACAAAAACATTTAAAGAGATAACATTTCAGTCACTAGTTGATCCTATAAATTATAGGGTTATAACAGTGGCTCCACCTGGGGATGGTACTCTCCTTGTGAAGTGCCAAGAATCCTGATTCCTGATGTTCTAAAACTTTCTCCATAGTTGCCTTTGTTGCTTGATTGGTTTTATTTTTGAAAATTGGAAGACATTGTTCAGTAGCTTAGGGTCTTCTCTGTGGGCTTCAACCATCTGATCAGATTTATTTCACTCAAAACTTGTAAACAAAATGAAAATGGTTTTTATAATGGAAAAGTGTGACTGTAGGTCCCTACTGCGGAGGTGAATAGTGCTTCAACATTCTGCCATTTACAGGTCCTCCTAGCGGATTTGTCCCATCACTGTTGTTCAACAAGAAGGCATTATTTCCTCTGAATGCTTGAATCATGTAAGGGCCCTTCCATAGACTGTCGAATTTTCCATGCTTCCATTTATCCTCATTTCGGGCATCCCATCTCAGTACTAAGTCACCTAGCTCAAAGTCATCTTCTTTAGTTCTTTTGTCAAAGATCTTCTTAATGTTTTCTTGGACAACCTGAGTTTTGTTGTATACTTCTTCTCTAGACTGCTGCAATTGGATCATCTAGTTTATCCTTCTTTGGGAGTCATTCAACTTGGCTTGCATCTCTTGCAGCAATTTCATGACAAGAACTCCTAAGGAAGTGGGAAAAACTGCTTTAGTGCTATAGACCAGTTGATATGGTAACATACCAATTGACCTCTTGGTGGTCAGTCTATCAGCCCATAGTGCGAAGACCAGCTTGTTATGCCATGACTTTTTTTTTTCTTACAAAGTCTTCTTAATAATGTTCACCAGGGTCTTATTTGATGACTCCGCCAGCCCATTTCCTTGAGGGTAATAAGATGTGGAATGACCCAAACCAATATGATACTGGTTGCAAAAGTCTATGAGCTTCCTAGATCGGAAAGAAACTGCATTGTCAGTTATAATATTTCTAGGACATCCAAAATGAGACAAGATATTATTTTCAAGAAATTTAATAATGACAGAATCATTAGCTTGCCTGCTTGGTACAACTTCGATCCATTTTGTGAAATAGTCTATGGCAGTAAGAATCCACCTGTGCTGGCCCGAAGAGGGAGGATGTATTTCTCCGATAAAGTCTAATCCCCATTGCTGGAAAGGAGATTCAACAGAGATTGGTTTCAGGGGAAAAGGAAGAAGCCTATTTTTTCCCTCGAAAACCTGACACTTATGACACAAAGTCACTTTCTGATGAACATCAGTGAACAATGTAGACCAATAAAACCTAGCTCTGAGAATTTTATTAGCTGTGGTCTTCTAGCTTAGATGACCACCACAGTCTCCTGCATGAAAATCCTACAATACTCTGTCAACTTCATCTTTTAACAGAAAATTCAACAAAATACCTCCAAGATCCTTCCAATATAGATTTCCTTCTAGAATGCAAAATTTTAATACTTTCAATTTCAAAAACCTAGCTTTATTTTTGGTCAGACCAGGGGGAGCTTGTAAGTTATGCAAAACAAATATCAGGTCTGCGTACCATGGAGAGTTCAGAAATACCTCTTTCACACTTAGAGTCACCTGCTCTCCCTATTCATCTACTGCCGCTAAGAAATTAATATCAAGAGCATGGAAATTGGATTCAACCATTAACTTTGCTAGACCTTGACCTTTAATCAGTTTAGTAGGGTTAATCTCTATGTCATACTCTAGAATGATAGCAATCCATTTTCCTCTTCTGCCATCTGGATTGTCCCGAGTTAAAACGTCTTTTACTACCGTGTTCAGAACATATGTGATGGTGTGGGAATGGAGAATATATACTCTAAAATCCTTTATGGTTTTTACCAGGGAAAAAGCTTGTTTCTCCATTATTTTATAATTCAAAGCAGCATCTCTTAATGCCTTACTGAAAAAGGCTATGGGATATTCATACCTTTTGCTATTTTTTTGTAGTAATACTGCTGCAATGGTATGTTCAGAAGTGAAAGAAAAAAGGTAAAATCTTTGGTGAAATCAGGACTGATCAAGACTGGAGCCTGTGTGAGTGCACGTTTAACTTGTTCGAAAGACTGCTTAGATTCAATGTCCCATTTTATTTTTGTGTCATTTTTTAACATGTTTGTGATGTTCTTGAGAAGTTCGGCCAGGTTGGGTATGAATCTTCTCAGAAAGTTTATTTTTCCAATGAAAGACTGTAACTCTTTGATATTTCTTGGGTGTTCTATTTTCTGAATGGCCTCAATTCTGCTGGGGTCTATCTTAATTCCGTCCTTAGAGATTATGTGCCCCAAAAATTTACCTTCCTCTAAACCGAAAAGGATTTTCTTAGGATTCAGAGAAATCCCAAACTTCCTGCATTTCTCAAACACTCGTCTAAGATGTCTTAAGTGCTTGTCATCGAATTGGGAAAACATAGTTACGTCGTCTAGATAAACGATAATAAATTTCCCAAGTTCTTCCATAAAAACGATGTCCATTGCTCTTTGGAAAGTGGCCCCAATGTTCATCAACCCAAAAGGCATTTTCACGTACATGAAGGTACCCCAAGGTGTTGTGAAGGATGTTTTCTCTTGGTCATCTGGGTGAACGAGAACCTGGTTATAGCCTAAGAAACCATCTAGTAAGGAGATTCGACTGGATCCAACTACCTTTTGTAATATGTGGTCCATTTTTGGCAATGGGTAGTTGTCTTTCAGAGAAACTTTGTTCAGGTTTCAGAAATCAATGCAAAGCCTGATTTCCCAGCTTTTCTTTCGGGTTGGAACCAAATTTGAAACCCATTTGGAAAATCGTAACAGAACTATGATTTTAGCATCGTACATCTTTTTAATTTCCTTTTCTATCAGGGGAAGTAACTTGGGATTGATTCTACTAAGTTTCTATCTGAAAGGTTTTTGATCTTCTTTTATCAGGAATCTATGTTATATGATGCTTGTGTCATAAGATTTTAAATCTTCGTAACCCCAAGTGAACACGTCCGCATATTCCTTGAAAAGTTCAATGTATTTGAGTTTCTGCTCAGGAGGTAAGGATTTAGAAAGTTTTACTATCCTAGGCTTCTCTTCTATTCCTATGTTAACGTCTTCAACCTCTTTACCATTAGCTTCAATTTTTGGTTTTTTAGCTACATCATTAAAATAAAAAAGATCTTCTAAAGGAACTAAACCCCTAGGTAAAACATTACCTTTTAAATGAAAAACATCAGATTCTAACTCATCTTCACCTAACTCTCCTGAATCTATCTTATTCACACTATCATTTCCAAAATCAGATCTATTTACATTTTCATCCTCATTTTCTACGTCTATGTTTGTACACTTGAAATCATTTTTACAGTGTAGAAAATATTCAATTTGGTCATCGTTCCCAAATACCTGCCAGTATCTGATGTTGTCAAGGACAGTTTGTCTACACTTCACCTCCACTGTGTATGGGTGAGTGGAATGAAAAGGTATCTTGCACGTAGCTGCTGATGTAGCTAACCCATCTGCTAAAATATTCTATCCCCTGGGCATAACCTGTAAATCAACTTCAATGAAACATTTAAGGGCATCCAAAACAACATTCCTGTAAGCTCTGAGATGGGGATGTTTTGCTGCATACTCACCTTTGATTTTCTTGATAATTAATTCATAATCGCCTCTTACCATGATTTGTTTGGCACCAACTTTCTTTAGAAGTTTCAGACTGAGCATCAGAGCTTCATACTCGACAATGTTGTTAATTAGTGCATTGAAAATTTAATTTGTAAGAATGGTTTTCCGAATACCTGGATTTGTGATTGTGCAACCAAAATCCTGCTCCAACTCCTTCTTTGCTTACAACTCCATCGAATTCCATGTTCCAGAAATCCAATGGCAATTCTTCACTTATCACGTTTCTCTTTCTTTCCGCCTCAGTGATTTCTTGGCCTTCTTTCGGATTAAGTGTATCTTCTTCCAGCTGAGCAATTTACTCTCCTGTATTACTGTCGTTACATAGGATGAAAGAGTCTAAGTCAGAGTGTGCAAAGTAAAGAGGATAGTTATGTGGATTTTCTTGGCTACTGACCATATATTTCATTAGCGTTTCTCTGTACAATTTTCTCTATTGCTCGAATACTGGGATGGTGGCATACAACATATACAAATGCAAAGTACCTTTCAACTTGGCTACCCAAGACCTAGACAACAACATACCATATTTTGGGGGAATGTCCACGACCACAACATCCATAACCATGTTTTTTTCCGGAATCTGAACTAGAGTGATACATAAGTCCTTGATCAATCCAATACATCTGACTTTGCTGGAGTCAAAAGAGTGTAATTCCTTGTAAGGTCTGGTGACCTCGAATCCTAGTTTTTCCATCACTGCTTCGGGCATCAAGTTATGGGAAGCACCTGAATCTAGCATAGCATTATGCAGAATCAAGTCATGTATATTAAGGCTGATGTAAAAAGGAGTGGCAACACCATTGTCAGTCTGACCATCAACTTCAGGGTCAAACAAGAGTTCACGTTGATCGTCAGTAAGATTTACAGTGTCTGAATGATTTGCTGATCCAAGAGTTAAGACCTTCATGCCTATATCAGGTTCAATGCTCAATGCTTTGATCACCTTTGATCGGTAAGCGTCCTTACTCATCAACTCAGAAAGGGGAATGGGAATTTTCACTTTGGCTAATTCCCCTTCGAGGCTGAAAGGGGTAAGTGCTATGCTTTGGCTCAACAGTTATGATTTGTCCACCATAGTCTTCTGGGTAGAAGTATTTGGTGGGTTGATTGATGAAACCTTAGTCTGTGTTGGTATTTGTAAAATGGTGAGGTTTCTTTTTGCTGGAGCTTCAACATTACCCTTCTCAGGGATCTTCTTGGTAGAAGGCTTAGGGGCTTTCTTGGTTTCGACCACTTTCTTCGTTTCAATTACCCTTTTTGGGGAACTTTCATCCATCTTCTTACTTCACAAATTGTACTTCCTGTGTACCTCCATAATGGCATTTTCAAATGCCTACTGTTCAGACTCTTCAGCTTCTTCACTCACCTGCGTTTGAGAAAGAAGGAAAAGTTCTTGCTCTTCTTGAGTGAGGAAAATAGATTCATTATCGTGAATACCCATGCGGTTTATATGTGTGTCCTCCAATTCTTCAATTACCTCTTCTCCTTCATCGACATAATTTTCCTGTAGGGGTGGTCTGATCTGTTGATCAGGACCCCTCTGTTCTCTTTGATCCCTGGGATCTCTCTGCCTAATTTGGGGAGGATTTATTCTGAAGTTAGGATTCTGAATTTGTGGAGTAGGTTGATTTTCTCTAGGAGGATTTATTTTGGATACAGTAAGTCTCTCCATCATCCTTTCCATTTCTCTGGCTAAGGAATCCAATTTGGTGCTAGAAGAAGATGTGGAAGGTTCTTCTTTAATCATGACTCTCCTTTCGGTCCTCTGTCGTGCCCTTTTGGCCAACAGGTTGGCCTCCACACTTATTGCGATTTTCTGCATATCTTCCAGGGTGGTGGAATTTCTTTCTCTTAATTGATATGGCATATCAGCGTCAAAACCGTTAGGGAATTTTATCAGTGCTAAACCCCGTGGGGGTTTAATATCGGCTGGAATTGCATTGTACAGATTATTGAAGCAAGTGTAGTAGTCTTGAACTGTCTCACCTGGATTCCTTCTGATGTTTTTGTATTCTGACAAGATTTGGAGAGGATTTTTCTTTACCTCCCATCTGTCTAGAAAACTTCTTTGAAATGTTGTAAGGTCGAGAAATGAGGTAGCACGTAATCCTTTGTACCATTTCTTAACGTCACCAGTCAAACTCCGCGCAAACAATCTCATTTGAATGTCAGCTTCATCTACTTCATGTAGATCAAAATAGTCATTCATTTTATCAACGTGTTGCTGTGCATTCAAAGGTCCTGTTCCATCAAACTGTGGAAGTCTCATTTGATAATCCTAGGGCATAGCATGTAGAGGTGATGCCAACACGAAGGGAGCATATCTGACTGCCATGATAGGTAGAGGAGGCAGGACAACAACCTGGATGATAGGTGGGGCGGTGACAGAAGACGAGGATGAGGAAGGGCTTGCTGGCACAGAGTGAGTGGTTTGAGGCTTCGCAGTGGGAGATAGTATTTCAGGGGTCCAGGGTTGCAGGGTCTTTGGATCTAAAATGATTTCAGTCACAAAGATGTCAGATTTTGTTCTAAACAGGCTTTGTTCAAAAATGGTGTCAAAGTTGAGATCTTGAAGGGTAGAAAGTTCCTTTGGAAGAGAAGGGGACCTCTGAAGGGGACTATGACTTCTTAGAATTTAAAATTTCTATGATGGTCTTCTTTCTGAGTAACTGCTCTAGTGTAATGTCCCCACTTTGGGACATCATCACAGGGTAGAGATTTATGATGACCATAGTAGCCAGATGGATGATAGAGCGAGTACAGGGGTATTTGAGAGGCATTGTGGGGTCCATCTTGCATTGATGATCATATTCCATCATTATGAGCCATTCCGCATAGGTTGGCTTTGGTTTCGTTGCATTCCGACGATTTCCATGATTTTGACTATTTTGA
>ML777066.1:277249-290776 GCA_009831015.1 Picea engelmannii | reverse complement strand
CATTCAGTGGGAAATTCAGATCTACGGAGATTGAGAGGGATCTTGGAGATTCAGGCACCTGGGTTATTCTTACCATCACCCGATCTATTAGTTGGCATATTTATTAGGGTGATTGGACACTTTTGGCAGCAGGGCCGAGTTATCGAGGGTTTCAGCCTTCTATTGGAGCGTGGCATTCTTCAGCTAGAGAGTTTGGCATTCAGATCTGTTTGTATTGATCTTCATTTCTTATTCAGCCTTTGGAGGCATTATTTTGTATTAGCGGGAGCATTTTGTAGCAGCTCTTATCTATTGTCTATATTCTTGGCCATCTGTTGAGCATTCCAAATAGGCATCTTCATTGTAGCAGGTTTCTCTATTTTATGAATAAAGAAGAATTGATATGTTTTGGCTTGTCTATCTTATTGCATATGGTTGAGGTATGTTCCGTGGTTATCTCTTTCTGTTATTTGTTGCATACACACATATAAACACATCTAAAGGGTAGATCGACAAAGTGTTTGACGAAATACCTCACTCAGAAAAAGTTTTGAAAAGACACCAAAACAGTGATGATACTTGCATAATGGCTTGGGATCATTACATATAGATTATCAGTTGCTATTGCAGGTTCTGGGTCTAGATGGGATCGAGTATAAGTTCTTTTAGGAGCCAGTTTTTTTTTGTTTTTTTTAAATTTTATGTATATTTTTAGTTTTATGAGTCCGAAAATTAATATTTACAAGCTTTAACAACCTCTAAACATTATTGCTTTCTCAGATTTATAATTTGTTCAAAAACCGAAATCTTCTTCTAGGAAAAAAAAAGGACGTGGGGTTGAAAGTTTGTTCAGTTCCCCAATATGGTCACCACTATGTTATCGCTCTGTAAATTCCCAGAGGTTGTCAAGAAAGAAGAAATCTATGAGAGGTAACTTTATCCAACCACTTCGAAACTGGAATCTAGCTCTACCAGTTTCAGAGAGGGATCTCTCTGTATGATTTAGCTCTGTTTTAACTTTAAAATATTAGGCTAGTTATATAAAATAAGATTGACTGGTTTGTTGTTGTTTTTGTTAAGTTGGCTGAAGGGGCTTTACGCATCCATTGGGCTATGGGGTCTGTGTTATAAAGATAGAAATCTAAACCAGAAATAAAAATATTCTTTTCATAGGGCAAGATAATGCATTTCCTGGATTCTTTTGGCAATAAAATGATGAAAAGAAAAAAAGATGAGAATATCAATTAAAGTAAAGAAGCAGTTAATAATTTCTTCACTATAATATCAGAAGATAAACATTAATATCTTTCAAAGTCTAAGACAATGTATACAAAGATAAATCCTGCAACATGCATTACTTTTAAAATATTTAGATTAGAAAACAATATGACAACTGAGCAAGAAAACATTCAACATAGGAAAGGAAACATCACCAATGAATAGCACGTGAGAATCCTGTGAAAATGTCTCTTTGTATTAATGACATATCTCTTGAAAAAGATTATAGTCTTGTATCTTGTAGGGCATAAAGATCAACCCTCAATACTTCAAAGTGTGAAGTATTTATAACCAAAAATTACATACGATCCTCTCATTAAAAATCAGGACGTGGCTAATCTAAATTTAGCTAACTAACTTAACAAGATACACAAATTTAGGAAACTTCTTGATGACGTGTTGAACTTCATGCTGATTTCTTGGGGTGAACCATTGGTGAGGCCTCTGCATGACCTCATCTGACTGGATAACTAACTAGGCTTGGACACCTCATCGACTATTCGATCAGATTGCAAAGCTCTTCCCATCAAAGGTGACTGGGAATGCTAACTTTGAGCAACCTTCGGTATACTTCATCCATTTTTGTGTACTTGGAAAAAGTTGGCTCGATGATGAATATGTACCATATCTCATGCTATATGCTGATGTCGAACTGTAAAGCATCTAGGAATGCCTTGCCCATGATACTACCTTGTATTCTTGAGGATTTTGAGCTATCCTTAGCCACAGTGGATAGTTTCTTTTTGTAATCGACAAGCGCCATTAATTTGTCATTTATAACTCTCATACTAGGAAGTCCTTTCTTTTGCAGAGCTTCGATCTTGCTGAAAAATATTTGTACTCCTGTGTCCATGGTCTTGACCTTTTCCTCCAGCTGCAACATCATTCCTCTCTTGGTCAGGACCCTCTTGAACTCGAGGATGGTCTCTATCCTATCTTCAATCTTCAACTCCTCTAGCTCTTCTCTGGTTTTGGAATTTAGAAATTTGATGATCTCAGTAGCTTCTGTGGGCATCTCTCCCAGTTCCACTCTTATCTTCTCGATGGCCTGCTGACTTCTTTGCACCAACTCACTTTTCTCGAACATGATTTGTATCATAGGTCATATTTCATTCATGGACTTGGTGATGTCCATCCAAACACTTTCTTTGACCTCAGCCAGTGTTTTGCCTACCACTGTTTGCTTCTGAAGTTGTTGCAATTCCCGTTTGAGCTGGTATGAGGTTTTTTTTTCCTTGAAGAAGCTAGTTTGGTAAGAAGACTTGAGTTTCTGAAGGTTCTCAATCTCCTTTTTTAATCTGTTAATCTCTGTCTCTTGCAAATTCATTTCTTCCATGGATTTAGCTAGTTCAACAGTTTTCTCTAGGGCTGTCAATGGAGTTGCCGAGGGAATTTCGGCAACAGACGTTGTTCTCACTCCTATGAGTGGGACTGCGCTCAATGGAATGACCTCCATGGGCTTTGACTTCTCCTTCTCTTTTACTAGCTTTTCCAATTCCCTTCCATTTCTTTCAACTGTGCATTCTGCTCCATGATGAGCTTGAGCATCTCATCCTTTTCCCTTCTGTCTCCACTATTTCCTTTGCTTGTGAATCTTCTGTTGGAGGCAACTTCAATTGTTTCCTCAGAGATGCTATATTAGCATTTTTCTTTTTGAGCATCTCCTCGACTGCTTTCATGTTCAAGGGATCATATCCGATCTTGAGGACCAGTTCCTCCAACGTCTTAATCCTATTATCCTTGGAAAAGGATGATATTGTTTCTAAATTCAGCTGCGTCTGGACATGATTCAGAGATAATTGTAACTTGGAGGCAGAAGTGGAAGCATGTGCCAATGTGGAGAAAACCATTTCTCCAGTTTTCCTATGCAGATCCATTTGATCAGCTGGATGCACATCTTTAGTTTGAAATTCAAACGTTGCCCTTTTGTAATCGGTGATTACCTTCGGGTCTGGCACCTGTGCTTGCAGAAACGCCATGTGCATTCTACCCTTCTCAGTGTCGAATGCAGACAGTAGTCGGTGTTGTACAATGGATGTTTGCTTCCAGAACTGAGCATACGTGCTGCTGGTCAACGTCTGATTTTTATTTTTGATCAGATCATACTTCTCAAAAATACTCAATTTCGGTCCTATTTTGCTCGGCTGGCTGGCTGGTGGAGTATCTGTAAGATTTTTGGGCAACACTGTAGTCATGATTTGTTTGCTGCTTGTACTAAGGAGTGACCGATCAACCTCCAAAGTGGTAGTGGATTGCATTCCCTTTTCACCATCCGTGTCGAGCGCCTGACTGGTTTTTGGCCTCTTGGTATGTAGTTGAAATTCTTCGGATGATACTTCAGTGACAAAAGGTGAAACATCTTGCCTAGGCCTTTTCTCATGATTTCAATTTTTTTTAAAATTGACTTTAGAGGAATGTATGCATCAATCATTTATTTTCATGTGCATCTCTAGCTTAGGACCATATTCAAACTTGACCTATATGACATTCAAATTTGTTGCTACTTGTAAATATGAAATCAAATTGTCTAGAAATTAATTTCTAAAGTAAATTCAAGGGGTAGAAGTTATATCTCTTCACTTATCTGACAACCTCTTATAAAAGGGATGAGAGGAACCTAAGCAAGAGGAGGAAAAAAGATAGTAGGTATTGCTTATGTTCTACACATTGCACTAATTCAAATTTCATACCTTTCTATCCTTCAAGTAGCCTAACATTTGTTGGTGGCAGGAAGGATTACAACTGAGGTCCATCACTAGGTTGAGAGTAAATTTACTTTCCTCGAGGTAACATTTTCTCATTTATTTGCATGTATGTATTTATTTATTTCCACAAAAATATTTTTAATTAACATTGCCATGGTTGCAGATACCTTTCAGACAACTAAGGTGTGGAGTTAGAAGAACTTGATACCCTAAGGCTTCACCCTAGCTATTTCATAGTTGTTGTAAACACCACATGGTTTCAGAAACATCCTAGTTTTAGGGAGTTGAACCAGTTGCTAACACTCTTTGGGTTGTTTTGCTATCAAGGAATCAATTTATCAATAGAATCTCTTCTGGGCATATATTTTTTCTTTTCCTGTAAACATTATTTTATTTCATATTTCTTGTTTTGCTTCATAAACACGTTTATACCTTTGTTCTTTGTGATTGTCTTATTGCTATACATATGCATGACTAGATAATTTGTTCAACGGTTTTAGTTTACTTTCTACTAGTTTTTTCATACTTTTGGCATATTTAAGTGCTATATATATTTGTTTTGACTCGTCTTCTGCTTATCTTAATTTGTTTATTTATTAAAATATTATTTTCATTAAATGGCATAGCTGTTAGATTTTTTTTTTGCACACTAATTGAACATTTAAAGTAGAATTTATCATTAATGTAAGCCTCATCCTAAAATAATTGCACATATATAAGGAGGTCTAGTACCCTTAAGTGAAAACTATCCACTAACTTTGTAAAAAAGCCAACCCTCTAGTGAGTAGTTGGTTTAGGGATTCAAGCACAACCCAAGTTTCCATCCCCATCTTTCTCCTACCTCACCTTATAGGAGTGTTCTTGCATGTTGTCTCTTGATTTTCCTTTTCAAGCATCAAACACTTCTAAAATTCAAATTTCTAGGGACTCTCTTGTGGAGACTAATTAGATGTTGGGGGATAATTTCTTTGGTTGATGTTACATTAAGACCCTTGTATACAGAGATCCAAAATTATATTGTTTCAATAAATGTTATCTATTTTCAACATGTTTAAAGAGAATGAAATGAGATTGCTAATGGTATATCCAAGGTTGGACTTCATCTAAATGCAGGTATTTGGCATATCTATGAGATCTGAGAAGCGCAAACCTCTGAATATATTATCCCTTTTTTTTTTAATTAGGGGGGTGAGATTGTGTTGGTTTCCATTGGTGATATTTTTTAGATTATGTATATGTTTTAGGCTATTTGTATTAATGGGGTATCTTTTATGGAACTCCTTTTATGAACCTAGTTGAAAGTACTATGGGAATGTGTCTTGAAATTGTTGATTCCTTCTTCTCTAGGGGATATATTTTTTGAAATATGTACATGAAGCTCTATAGTGAGGTGATATATGTGGTGGTATGCACGTCGCTTTGGAGAAAACCCATGTCCCTGATTTTCCTCTAGAAGCGTGTCAATATTTTGAACTATAATCTGGTACCAGAAGCTTATAGGATGATGGTACCGAATGACTGTAGGATGTTGGTACTGGATGGCTATTTTTGGGTATAGGTGTCAGATGACTTCTGATGCAAGTACCCGATGGTTTCTGGAATGATCTGGTTCATGTACCAGATGACTTCTGAAATGTTCTGGTGTAGGTACCGGAGGACTTCTAGTGTGGGTACCAGATGAACTCTAATGCGGATACCAAATGACTTCTAGTGTGGGTACTAGATGACTTCCAATGCGTGAATAGTGTAGGAACATAACCAAGTGCAAAAATAGAAATTTCATAAAAACCATCGTCAATAAAACATGAGTAAAATCATCTTTTATCACTAAAAACGTAGAAAATATTATATATTAACCACACTAGATATAATTAAAACTAATAATGTTTAATTAGGGTTTATGGTGCAAATAGGTATGTAGTATTGGATAAATGCAGGAAAAAGGTATTATGATGAACACATTTGTGTAGCATAAAATATGCCAAAAGTGGAGCCAAACACTCCTAATCATCAATTTTGTGGCTGTGAATCTGAGTCAGCAAGAACGCCACCTGTCTAATGTGAGTTTCCCAAAAGTGAATGTTGAATGTTCAGTTGTTGCAAAACTATGTTATTCAAGCAATTCATTAACACAATTGTTATGGGGAATGTGCAGATGGCTTTGGTGGTAGTTATGAAGCATCTTCAAGAGTATTTACACTCAGTTGTGGTGACATCCCCAATAATAAATAATTTTTGAATTTGAAATTTGTTATGAAAATTATTCTGTTTTTGGTAAATTCGAATTTGGAATTTTGTTTCCATTTATGGCAATTCTGAATTTCGAACTTGGTAAATTGTAATTAATGATTATGACTGTTGGGCAGAGATCTGATTTGACCCAACTAACATTTTGACTATGACACTTGTATGAAAACAAAATATATGGTAATTATTGCAGAAGGACAAATGGAATAACCATGTTAAAAACAACTAACCATGACTCCATGAGTGGGGAACACGTTGGAACTACCTCAGGGCTGATTGTTACAAGTGGAAAATCAGGAATTTGGCCATTGACAGCCTAATCATAGATTTAGAAAGCTGAGAAAATCCCTAAGGGAGGGAAAATACCTAGGCAAAAGTATTGTTGTGGATATATAACATATGTGAGGAGGAAGGACACTGCCTAGTATGTTAAGGATAAATTTTTCTGACTACTTGCTGTTATGAACACTCCCTGCTGAGTGTGAGGCAAGAAAGATTTTTCTAAAGTTGAACGACATTGCTGAGGAGGATTTCCAAGTTAACCCTCATGGATTCAAGGCCAGGCTAGGGGGTGAAGAGGACAAGTGATTTGGCTGCCCTGTTCTACGGTTGGGAGGAACGTGGTTGTTCCCTTTGTATTTCCACCAACTGATTCAAATATGTTGACCTACTCCTTCTCTGTTTGAATGAAAAATATATATATATATATATATATATTGATGCAATGTATATGTTGATTTTGTATCAAAGTATTTCTATGGATGGAACCTGTTCGAATGTTGTAAAACTTAAACTGACGGAATGGATTAAATGAAATCTGAGTGAATCATTTCTGCTGATTTAATTACAGAACGAATGTTATTATTTTTATTGGTACATTACTCGAAAATTACATCTGGTTAAAGATTTGGAAGAGCCCATGCTGTAGATTATATCACTATTGTAATATGATAAACTATAGGACCATAGTATGATTTTCTGATTATAGGAACAAAACTATTACTATAATGAATGTACTGATAAAATGTTTTAGGATCTCCATCTGTGGTAGGAATAGAATGGAATAACAAACAACATTACCAGCCACTGTGTATTAGAAGTGACAAGAACATAGTTTTTGCATAAGAAAGGTAATAAATTAATCATGTAGATTTAAAGATGAATTCCTAAGATTTTCTACCAGTCATAAGATCTTATGCTGTTAGAGTATTTCCGTTTTAATTTCAAAACTACATAAAACTAAATGCTCAAATTGGAACAAACAACTACTATAATATGGGATTCACAAATTATTAAACAATCATACATTTTTAAAGCCAACTCTTTCACTAATTGTGAGGACAAGTAACAGAGGTAAAAACCAGTGAGACATCTATACCACAAAGTTAAGTCTGTAATCAAATCTTCTACCCTGAGTCGCCTAGGCCTTCTTAGAAAGGATAAGATGGAACCTGAATACCTCTTAAGGGGATGCCATAGGTTGCCTCCCATTCTTTTGCGTGACCGAAACCCTGCATAGAGTATGGTAAAACCATTATAATGTATTCAACAGAGATAAGATGATCAAAGGGAAAGCCAACATTTGGTGGCAAGATCTGAAATTGGCCAAGGGCCTAAAAGAGAAACAGATGAAATGGTCTGACTTTAAGAAATATTTTAAGAAACAATACCTATCTAAAAGCTACTATGAAAGGAAAACCAAATATTTTTTTGAGCTACGACTTGGTCAGATGACAATGGAGGATCTTATAAACAAATTTCTGGAATTACTAAGGTTTGTACCTTATATCTGGGAGGACAAGGTAAAAATCCAGCGATTCCTAAGCTGTTTACCATAGTCTTACAGGGACATAATTGAGTTTGACAACCTCAAGTCCTTGAGTGAAGTATTAAAAAAAGTTCGAATGTGTTACGACCAATACAAACAACAGATAAAATTTCCCAAAGCTTGGAAGGAAAAGAAACAAGACCGAATGAACCAGCGGAAGAAGGGATACTGACCAACCCCTTATCAGAATGAAACAAAAAGCTTTCCTAGAAAATATTTTCACTCTAACAATCCAAATACGCAAGGCAACAGTAAACCAATAAATATAGGAACAAAGAAGTTTGGGGACAGTCCCCAAGAACCCTTGAAGTGCTAGGAATGTGGAGATCCTCATCTAAGGAGGAATTGTCCACGTTTAAATTCAACAAACAAAATTGATGTGCATAATTTGCAGGAAGCCTCGATGATGGGTGATGTAGGCAGAAGCTGGCATCAGATAAATATAACCATGGATGGTCAACAAGATGACCACCAGTCCTCGGTGGTGGAAGTCGAAGGTAAAATCAATAACACCCGAATTTATGTTTTAATTGATCTTGGTGCTATGTTAAGTTATATCACTCCTAGTGTAGTAGAGTCAAATAAACTAAAGAAAATAAGACACGCAAAATCATGGTTGGTACAACTAGCAACATGAACTAAAGGAAAGTGGTTGACTTTAATTTTGATTATGAGCTCAGTTTAGATGGTCAAAACATAAGAACAAATCTGAACGTTATACCGCTAGGATATTATGATGTGATTATCAGAATGGATTGGTTAGGAAGGCACAAAGCAGTACTAGATTGTTATGCAAAGACACTAAAGTATAAAGACAAAAATAACATTACTAGGACATCCCAAGGTATTCCAAAACCAATATTAGTTAGACAAGTTTCAACAATGCAATTAAAGAAATGCATGAGGAAGGGGTGTCAAGTTTACACCACCCAAGTAACAAGCCTATTGGAAAAAGAAGATAAACCCCACTTAGAATAATTTGTTGTCCGACGTGAATTCAGAGATGTATTTGTTGATGAAATACCTGAATTACCTCCTAGAAGGGAAATAGACTTCTCTATAGACCTTCTACCTGGTTCAACCACTATCTCTAAAGCACCTTACCGAATGAGTTTACCAGAATTGACAAAATTAAAAATTCAACTACAAGAATTATTGGATAAAGGATATATCAGACCGAGTGTTTCACCATGGGGAGCACCAATCCTCTTTGTGAAAAAGAAATATGGTACTCTAAGGCTATGTATGGACTATAGACAATTGAATAAAATGACTATTAAGAACAAGTACCCCTTACCTAGGATAAATGACCTGTTCGATCAAGTAGGTGGGGCCAAGATCTTTTCAAAGTTGGATTTACGATCCAGTTATCATCAAGTTAGGATAAAAGATGAAGACATAAGAATTTTTTTTTTTCGAACAAGATACAAACATTACGAATTTGTAGTCATACCCTTCGGACTCACCAACGCACCAGCCACATTTATGTGCATAATCAACAACATTTTCATTCAATACCTAGACAAGTTCATACTAGTATTTATCGGCGATATTCTGGTCTATTCTAAAACATAAGAAGAACATGAAGAACATTTAAGAGTAGTTCTGCAAACCTTGAGGAAGCATAAACTGTACGCCAAATTCAATAAGTGTGATTTTTATCAAAAGAAAATACAATACCTAGGACATGTAATTTCTGCAGAAGGCATTGCAATCGAGCCTGAGAAAATAAGAGCCATCATGGAATGGCCGATACCTAAGGATGTAGCAGATATCCGGTCATTTTTGGAAATCACCAAATATTATCACAGATTTATAGAGGGGTTTTCCAAAATAGCCTACCCCATCACATCATTACAAAAGAAAGGGACCAAGTTTAATTGGTCACAAAAGTGTCAAGACAGTTTTAACAAGTTGAGGGAATTATTGACAACCGCACCCATATTGAAGGTAGAAGACCCAGATAAAGACTTCACCGTCTATGCTGATGCGAATAAAGATGGACTAGGTGGTGTCCTAACTCAATAAGGACACGTTATTTGTTATGAATCCCAAAAATTATAAGAACATGAGAGAAACTATGTCACTCATGACTTAGAATTGGTAGTAGTAATACACGCCTTAAAAATGTGGCGACACTACATAATGGGTAGAAAATTTCTATTATTGACTGATAATAATGGTGTGAAATATCCGTTTAATCAACCAGATCTTAATGCAAGGCAAGCAAGGTGGCTATCCTTATTGAGGGAATTCGACTTTGAGGTAAGACATATCAAGGGTAAGGAAAACAAGGTAGAAGATGCTCTAAGCAGAAGAGTCCACGAGATATTTGAGATAAATGTCAGTAGGGCAGAAAGTGATCTGGAACAAAGAATAATGACATCAGGTATTAACAACGAAAATTACACTAAGTTAGTGGAAGAATTACAAAACACTACAACAAACTCAGACAAACTAGATTTGAGCATCGATAAAAATGGGCTACTACGATTTAAAAAAAAAACTTTACATACCCGATTTGACAGAGTTAAAGATAACAATTTTGGATGAAGTGCATAAGAAACTATATTCTAGTCATTCAGGATACCAAAAAACGATAACAACACTTAGGAAATTATTTTATTGGCATAATATGAAGGGAGAGATAGCAGAATACTTGGCTAGGTGCCAATATTGTCAATAGGTAAAGGCCGAACACCAACATCCAACCGACCTATTATAGCCATTACCAGTACCAGAATGGAAATGGGAGAACATATCGCTGGACTTTATTACAGGTTTTCCTAAAACTCAGAAACATAATGATTCTATTATGGTTGTAATTGATAAACTCAGTAAGTATGCACACTTTATTCCTATAAAGTCTACTTTTAAAGATATAAACATCGCTGAAATATTTATGAAAATTTTTAGACTGCATGGTATTCCTAAAATGGTGATTTCAGATAGAGATGTAAAATTCACATCCGCTTTTTGGAAAGAATTATTTGTAGGGTTAAATACTAATTTGAATTTCAGTACAAGTTATCATCCACAAACGGATGGACAGACCGAAAGAACGAACCAGATCATAGAGGATATGCTCCGCATGTACATAAGAACAAAACCAAACAAGTGGGCAGACTACCTCCACTTGGTAGAATTTTCATATAACAATGGGTACCAAAATTTTGATAAATTGAGCCCCTTCGAGGTACTGTATGATAGAAAATGTACGACACCAATTAGCTGGGATAACCCCATTGACCGACTCATGGTTGGACCTGAGATGCTCCAAGAAATGGAGAATACAGTAGGAAAGGTACAACAAAACTTAAAAGAGGCACAGGACAAACATAAAAGTTATGCGGACTAGAAAAGAAGACACTTGGAGTTTCAAGTGGGAGACCATGTTTGCTTAAAGGTCAAAGCCCAGAAGAGTTCGTTAAATCTAGGGAACTGTTACAAGTTGGCACCCAAGTTTTGTGGGCCCTTCAAGATAATATCTCGAATTGGACCCATAGCATACCAACTTGCACTTCCAGCATATCTAAAAATTCATAACGTATTTCATGTTTCTTTGTTGAAGAAGTATGTTCATGACCCTACTCACCTGATTGATTGGAACTTGGTGCATCTGGAACTAGAAGGCGAGTTCCAGGTGAAACCCCTATGTATTCTAGACTGGAGAGAAATAACACTTCGGAACAGAGCCGTCACTCAGGTAAAGGTGCAATGGAAGCACTTTAGCACTAAGGAGGCCACTTGGGAATTGGAGGGAGATTTGCAGAAATCTCATCAAATCCTATTCTAGGAAAGGAATGAACACTGAGTACAATGATTTATTGAAGGGGGAAAGGATGTGACATCCCCAAAAATAAATAATTTTTGAATTTGAAATTTGTTAGGAAAATGATTCCATTTTTGGTAAATTCGAATTTGGAATTTTTTTTCCATTTATGGCAATTTTGAATTTCGAATTTGGTAAATTGTAATTAATGATTATAACTATTGGGCAGAGATCTGATTTGAACCAACTAACTTTTTGACTATGACACTTGTATGAAAAACAAATATTTGATAATTATTGCAGGAGGAAAAATGGAACAACCATGTTAAAAACCACTGACTATGACTCCATGAGTGGGGAACATGTTGGAACCACCTGAGGGCTGATTTTTACAAGTGGAAAATCAGGAATTTGGCCATTGGTAGCCCCTGAAAATCAGGGATTTAGAAATCCATGAAGATCCCCAAGGGAGGGAAAAGACCTAGGCAAAAGTATTGTTGTGGATATATAGCATATGTGAGGAGGCAGGACGCTGCCTAGTATGCTAAGGAGAATTTTTTCTGAATGCTTTCTATTATGAACACTCCCTACTGAGTGTGAGGCAAGAAATAGTTTTTTGAAGTTGAATGATGTTGCTAAGGAGGAGTCCCAATATAACCCTCATGGATTCATGGTCAAGCTAGGGGGTGAACATGACAAGTGATTTGGCTGCCCTGTTCTACGGTTGGGAGGAACATGGCTATTCCCTTTGTCTTTCCACCAACTGATTCAGATATCTTGACCTACTCCTTCTCTGTTTGAATGATATACATACACATACACATACACATACACATACACATACACATACACATACACATACACATACATAATATATATATATATATATATATATATATATATATATATATATATATATATATATATATATATATATATTGATGCAATGTATATGTTGATTTTGTATCAAAGTATTTCTATGGATGGAACCTATTCGAATGTTGTAAAACTTAAATTGTTGGAATGGATTAAATGAAATCTAAGAGAATCATTTCTGCTAATTTAATTGCGGAACGAATGTTATTATTGTTATTGGTACATTACTCGAAAATTACATCTAGTTAAAGATTTGGAAGAGCCCATGTTGTAGATTATATCACTATTGTAATATGATAAAGTATAGGACCACAATATGATTTTCTGATTATAGGAACAATACTATTACTATAATGAATGTACTGATAAAAATTTTAGGATCTCCATCTGTGGTGGGAATAGAATGGAATAACAAACAACATTACCAACCACTGTGTATTAGAAGTGATAAGAACAAAGTTATTGCATAAGAAAGGTAATAAATTAATCATGTAGATTTAAAGATGAATTCCTAAGAGTTTCTACCAGTCATAAGATCTTATGCTGTTAGAGTATTCCCGTTTTAATTTCAAAACTACATAAAACTAAATGCCCAAATTGGAACAAACAACTACTATAAGATGGGATTCACAAATTATTAAACAAATTTTTGGATGTGGTTATGAATATATATATAAGCATCGTCCACTCGACAAACATTGCAGTAGATGACATAGCAATGGCTGTATGAAATTAAGACCAACGCTTACACTAGGTAACTATATGAAATTTCATTTAACAGTTACACAGGCCCATTGTACAATTAAAGGGAGGACTATTCACCTATATATATTACACACACA
>ML777066.1:239807-277200 GCA_009831015.1 Picea engelmannii | reverse complement strand
ATATATATATATATATATATATATATATATATATATATATATAAAGAAAACATTCCAGATTAATCTCTGTTATATTGATAGACTCAGAACTGTCTCAATACCTAGTACTTTGACCAATAGTAAATACAAGAATTTACACTTCCAGTACACTTTTACTCTGTTTAGGATTTACGATGCTAAAGGTTGGAAGTAAAGATATAGGAATGAGAAATAAAATTAATAACGCATTATTCACAATATCATTAATCCCAAATTGTCGAAGAATAAAATTCAACATGATAAGAGAAATCAAATCGTATTTCCTTTCCATTAATGTTCGAGACATAACATAGTAAGAATCCAACCAAACCCTTTCGGCCAATCATACATTTTTAAATCCAACTCTTTCACTGATTGTGAGGACAAGTAACAAAGGTGAAAACCGACGAGTAATCCATACCACAGAGTTAAGTCTGTAATCAAATCTTCTACCTTGAGTTGCCTAAGCCTTCTTGGCAAGGATAATATGGAACCCGAATACCTCTTAAGGGGATGCCAGAGGTTGCCTCCCATGCTTTTGCGTGACCGAAACCCTGTACAGAGTATGGTAAAACATTATAATGTATTCAACATAGACAAGATGATCAAAGTTGGGAAACGAAAAATAATAGGAAAGAATGGTCAAAAGAATACTTAACTGTAGGGGAGGGATTCATACCCTTCGTCGTCATGCCAAAGCATGCACCTTCCAGATCTAAAGGGGGAAGAGGAGCTCGAGACTCGCTGATGGGTACCCTCACAATTCAAAGGGGCCCATCATTAGCGATGAATACCAGTAAATAACCCAAGAAAACATTTCAGGAATAATACACGTATGACGATCATAAAGGAATACATAAGTCGCAGGACAAAGACAAAACTAATGTTAAATTATAAATATAAGCATGTTAATCACATCTTTGAATCTATCCGTTAAAGGAAGAGAATATACTAAATCAATACTATGCGAAAAGAAAGGACACCAGATGCGCCTGACCTTGGTAATTCGTTCCGACTTTTAAGCAAATGGGTACCAAAGAATGAGTCCCGACTTATTCCTAGTATATGACATAGGATGCCAAACTATAGGTTAGGGTTAAGTTGACTGTTAACCTTCGGTAGCTCGAAGCCCCCCTTTAATCTTTCTAGATCAAAGAAAATTCTGGTTACTGTCGAGAGGAGAAACTCATAGTTGAGAAATGTAACAAAATTCCTTGCGGCCAAAAAAGTCTGATGTTCACTTAACAAGGAAGACCCAGATATAATACCCCACCAACCAGAAGACTAGATAATGAATGAAGCTAGGCCTAGTAACAAGAGTTCAGTTCAAAACAACATATGCTCCGAAGAACTAATGGTAAAAGACACAGTGATAAGTTCCTTCCACAGGGGAAATGACTTGGTATAAAAAACAAAACTAGTACAGAGAAAGGGTAAGCCGTGAAAAACCTAAGCGTTGCTAGGGTAACATCAAAAACTACACCACTACAGTAAACCTTGAAAGTAAGACCGAGAATACTAATAGGGACTCCTCCTAACGATACAGGAAACTCAGATGCAAAGATGAAATAGTGGTCGACGATCGACTTACCTTGCCTAGGGTTGTCGTTTGGAAGATCCTTCCAAGTTCTCTTTCGTCTAGAACAAAGACTGAGCCACAAACTCATGCCCACGATTTCCAAGGTGAATACCAAACAGGAAATGGCCTGTAAAGTTTTCGCACCCTCTTCACAGAGCCAAGGCGGGAATGAAAATGATAACGCAGGGATAACCCTTTGCATGGAGTAATGGGGATGGGTGATAATCGTACCTGATCCATGTGAATATGGTGAGTTGTCAAAAATGCGTTGGGCACATAAGCCGAGTACTGAACCGAATGGAATTATCCCAGGATGTCTTAAATGCCGCAGACAGACCATTAAGGTGAGATAATATCAGTCTGCCATCTTTTCTTAGAATATTAATGGTGAATTACGCTAGGCGACCTATTTAGAGTTACAACTTCACCTTACTATTTCTGGTTACATGCTAAACCTAACTGACAATGCACTAAACCTTGGATGAAGTAGATAGCATAAATTCCATTAATTATCGAGGAAGTGGTTAGTGGTATCAAGTGTAACTATATCCTTTCTAAGATTAACCTCTATGCGCTTTGTTATCTTTACAAAGTCCAACTATGTGAAACAAGGACCGATACCCTCCTAGAACGATATCTGGTTTAAGTGTATTTTAATTAATGTTTAACCCTTCCTTAGTATACTCTATAGTTTCTTATAGGAGTAGGATTTGTAAGGAATTTGCATATATGGCCACCATACAAACATGATAATAGTTCTAGGTGGTCACACCTCCATATCTTAAGTAGGATGTGAACCTAAAACGAAGATGGTTAATAGTATTAATTTTGATGAAACAAAATATATTTTTTTATATACTTATACTCACGTATAGCTCAATTCTGTAACAAGAAGAGGTGAGCACATGTTAAATAAATTATGATAGGAGGAGTAAAAGGCAATAGGACTGTTGTACAACATGGCTAGTGAATATCAATAAAAGATAGATATATAGATATATAGAGAGAGGCAAGTAGGTAGACAAGAAGAAGACACGATGCAACAAAGTATTATTGTAGCAAACTCTTTCAGAATAAAAATACAATTTCTTGATTTTTTGTATGTTAAATTGATTGTTGAATTATATTAGAAAATGTAGACTTCTTCAACACCTTTATCCACTAAGGGCTCACTTTGGGGAAGAATTGGTGTTGTTACTCATTTGCTATTACTTATTTTATGTTTATGTTCATGTACTATATATTTACTTTATGCATCTGATTGCTTAAGATCATTTGTTTTTAAGTTATGTTTATGATTTGAAGTGTGTGTGTGTGTGTGTGTGTGTGTGTTTTAGAAAGCGTTAATTTTATCATTTATCAGTTAATAGTATATTTTTACAAGTCTTATGTCACAGAAACTGCGAGTATAAATCATTAGTTGTTTCTTTCTTTTGGTCAAATAGAATTGGATTTCTAGATAGCTTATAATGTCATGATTAAGTTGTCCAACTAGTTAATTAATTTATGAATCTTGCGTATATTTTGCATGATACCTCATATATTTACTAGCTCTAGGTTGATAATTAAATGTACTAGTAAGCTAGATGTTATGATGAAAATTAATAGGGCATATAGTAGACCTATCATTTTTGACGTCATTTCAGAGGTGGTATTAAAATTTTTTGGGAATTTTTACTTGTTTAGAATAGATAACACATGGTACAAGGATTCACACTATAAGATTAATTGACATCCCTGTTTGTAACATCTTATATGCAGTGTTTTTCATATTAGTAGAATCATATAGATTCATGAATAGAACTAGAAATCCAAGAGCACGAGCACGTGATGCAGTAAGAGCCACCCAAGGTACTAACCAATTTGCAGGTATACCTTCATGAGAAAGAAGCTCGAGGAGAAGACTCGATATTTGATGAGGTCATAGGAAGAATTCTAGTCCTGGATATGTACCGTAAATTTACTATGCAAAAGAGGTAGATTTTAATCCTCCCATTGAAGGACTTGAGTATACAAAAGACTTGATTAGTGGAAAACCTAATTCAAAATCACACTCTCAGCGTAATCAAGTTCACAAACCATCATATTTAGAAGAATCAATTTCTTCTTGAGAGTCAAGGGCATCATAGAAACCATCGTTGGTGGACTCTTTGCTCATTATCATGGAAAAATAAGGAGGGTTTGATTCTAATAAAGTGACACCATCAATTTTGAGTTTCCAATCAGAGACCCTGAAGATGATGCTCCTATGAAGAATATTTCTCCATTATCTCTACCTAATTTTAATGGTATATCTAGTGAAGACCTAGATAACTTCCTTTTTGAGCTTGACATCCTTTACAAATGTTATGACTCTACAACAGATGCTCATAAGATGAATTTGTTTCCTGCTACCTTAAAGAATGCAATACTCCACCAATTCATGGGACGTGGTGGGTAGAGTATCTATACATGGGATAACATGAAGTAAGATTTTCTAAAAAAAATATTAAGATTATTGCAAGAAAATGGACATTCATGAAGACATATTTAAGATGACTCGTAAGGAGGATGAGTGTAACATCCCACAGCCCAACCGAGGAACATTACAGTACGAAATAACTCATAAAAACTAAAATCTTTGCTATCTAAATAATTTCTTATATTTAACTATTTTCTATTACCATAATTCATATGCATCTACATGAAGCTAAAATGACATAAATTCATCTCAAATAACTCAACAAAACAACATATAATTCATTCCCAAAATCACAAAGTTCACACACAACAATTTAACTCATAAATACAACACACCAACAAGATTAAACTCTTTTCTTTCAAAATAGATGTGCAACCAACTGCTTGGGAAAAAAGTTCCACCCAACCATAGACCCGTTGCTCCAAATTTCAACAAGAAGTCACCTTGATATAAGGCTAGTAATCCACAAAACAAGGTGGTCTCTCACTTTCCATTCACAACTCATTAACTCACAACCCACTGATATTCTCCTACAACTATCCTGATTTTCCACCAACTCTCTTCCTCTTGACCTACCCAACCCAAGGAATGTACCCCTTCACTGATCACAGTCCCTCATGCATCCAATTCGTTTATTAGGGTCTTTCTGGCATAGGTAACCAGGAATATCTTGGTTGGTAACTCAAGGGAACTTGTTGCTAGGAAAAACAACCAACAACCAACAACAAACACTTGTCGTTTTAGTGCAACTCACTCAAGAGTTCACTCTTCACGATTAACAACATAACTCCTCAATAGTCAACTCCAATACACTCCAAATACAGTCCAACATGCCCTATAATTCTCCCTCCTTGGATGCTCCATCTCCAAGCTCTCCTTCTTCCTCCTTGCTTGTTTCTCATGCACCAAAAATCCTTGTGTAAAATTTTTGTAGCTACCTGTAATATCCCCTGACAGAGCCCCAATTGTAATTATGAATTGTAAACATGTTTGTTAGGCTGGTGAGCTGAGTTATACTAATATAGGAGGCTTATGTGATGATTAGGCCAGAGAGCCTAGAATTATAAGGCCAAGATCATGTTTTGTATATGTAATTATGAAGATCATGTTGGACACACCGACCACACTGAGAGGGGGGGTGAATCAGTGTAGGGATCTTTTACCAAAAAATCCCCTTCACAAAACTCCTCAGTTAGAAATCACCATTTACTCATTACTTATTGTTTTCATTTATAACCATTTAAATGTGAACATACATCAACAACACATATCATCAATAAGTCATCACCACAAGGAACACAAAAAACACAAGATGTATGTACAATTTTCCTTTTATTATAGACTACATCTCTTGGGTTATCAACAATAACTGAAAAGAGTTACAACTCCACAAGAGCACCAGCTCTACAATGCAAGGATCAACTTACACAACTCAACACCAATTGAGAAGACGAATCAATCCTCAACATATACCAATCTGTCAACGAGTACGTGACCTATCAGTAGTGCAACACACGTATGTATGTGCCCTATCAATAGTAAAACTCATGTATGTACGCGACCTGTTTGTACTACAGCCTGCATATGACTTTTGAGTAATTTAGAGTTTTCTCTCTATGAAAAAATCAGATCCATTGTAGCCTTCAGTCACATCCACTTCTTTCTTTCACTGTCCAATCTGAACCATAACCAATCACAACACATCCATACTCTCCAACAACTTATTCTCCTCAACCATACAATGCGAATGCTACTCAAACATAAGTAACCAATGTACTATGGAAATCATATCAATATTGAAACATAAGAGTGATGATCACTCTATCAATCAATCATCATAACCATATCACCACAATCATACCAAGAATGCCTCCATCATTCACCATACAATAAGAAAGAGTATCCATCAAGACAACTATGTAACCATACCAGAGTTTCTATGGTAGATCTGAGCCCATAGAATGCATATCTGGAACTTGCTTCCGACTTCAAGAACCTGACATCAACTCACATTCAAGTCTCCATGACTTCATCCAACTGTATGCACTCTGCCTTCCTTCATCGCATGTGTGTATGTGTCCTACCTCACTGTATCTCGCATATGTACACGCTCTGGACCACTGCTGCTCGTGTACTCCATCAGAAACTAGGGTTTTCGAACTTCCAAAGCTTTTGCCATCATGATCTCAGACTTACGGAAAATTTGATGCATCCATGAGATCCTCCAGTCAATCTCTCTCTTGGAATAGATCTTCAAGATATGATCAAGATATGTTATTCATAAGAGACCCTTGCCTCTTATTTATACTCTCCAAGTAGCTTCCTTAGAAGCATCTTCTAGGCCACTTTGTCCACATAGTTACCTATGTCCAACTTTGCCCAATTTGCCACTTGTCCATGTATCGAATAGCCACTCAACCACTTAACCCATTTTTCTTATTTTAGGGTTAACCTTCTTATAACCACTTTCCATAATTAGAAATTTCTCCATTTACTTTATTATTTAAATAATCCTCCTTGACTTTGTCACTTCACTTTATTATTTAAATAATCCTCTTTGACTTTGTCACTTCACTTTATTATTTAAATAATCCTCTTTGACTATGTCACTTCACTTTTAAATAATTTCTTCTTTGTAAGCACTTTGACTTCTTTTACCTTTTGGGGCTTCAAGCCAACATATGAGGGTCCTCCAACTTCGTAAGGCCATAACTTTCAAACCGTGAGGATTTATGTGACATTCCACATACCACCCAAAATGGCATGACAAACACTATCTATCTAGGATAGTTTCACTAATAAATTCATTGATATTCATCTAATTATTCCACAATTAAGCATGGGTTCTCTAACCATACTACTAGGATAACTCAACCTGCAAAGCTTCTTCCCGTGAGGGATTTCACCATAAGGGGACCACTTTGGATTTCATCCATTTGTACAACCATGAGAAGACAATAATGAGTCATTTTCACATCAATCCAACTATGCATCATATATCAATGACAACTCATTGATCCATCTTCATCTATGCATCATATATCAAGGACAACCCATTGATCCATCTTCATCTATGAATGACATCATATGACTATGACTCCACTTGACATCAATCCATTGACATCAAGGAAAATACATGATCCATCAATATACTATGATGAGACATTTTTCTTTTGATATCAATCTTTTGACATCAATCAACCCTTTGACATCAATGACAACATGATCCAACAATCTCCACATTTGACATTGATGGAAATACCAATATTGATGTCAACACCAATCATTTATGGAAACATGTAGACAAGGCATTACTCTACATCAATAGGCATCTTAATCACATAAATGTGACTATCTCTCCCCCTTTGACATCAATGGCAAAGGGTCATTCTCCCCTTGGGGTTTCTCCCCCTGCCTGAACTCTCCTTGGGGCTGCTCCCCTTGTCTGAATTCCTTTGATATTCCTCTGAATAATCTCTCCCCTTTTGAACAAGGGATATCACTATGATGTAATGTTGAAGATATATAGATCATGCTCCTCCTAGAACTATGCGTTTGTTCTCTTTCTCCAAGTATAGGTATCTTTTTCAAGTATTTATCTTTGCATTTGATAAATATCTCCTCTTGGAATGATGGGAAGAAGAATGAATCCCCCTATGGGTATGTCTTCCCCTATCTTCTTTGCAATATGAATAACATGCTACCACCACAATATGCTTCTGCTGCAAATGCTACTACTCAACCGGAACATAGATCCACCGCTCTTTCTATGACGATCCTTGGACCTGTCCATGCATCAAAACTCGTTCCATACCATACGTCATGAATCAAAAGACATGTCAACAATGAAATAGAGAATCACAAACAAAAGCATCAACCAAGTACATCCTGTTCCATATTGTGTGCCAACCATGCACAACACCCATGTACATCACCCATGTACATCAATATCATAGAATATGCCATAAGATGTCATCAATGGAGTGTATTAATCATATGCTTCTACAAACATGCCAACCATGTGTCTCAAACAAGTTTCATATCACCCATGTCATTCTTCTATCATGAACCAAGTGCCACAACCATGTATCTCAACTATATCATCCCAAATATCATGTACCAAAGTATATGCTAAACAAGTAATACCAATGGTGTACTTTATCCAAGTACTATCATCCACATACATATACCATCTATTAGTGCATCAACATTGCACTAATCATGTATCACCACCTATACCAAGCAAGTGCATTAACCATGCACCAATACCACAACAAGATGAACCACAATCAAGATGTGTCCTCATATATGAATTCCATAGCAACCATAGACTATGTGCCAATCATACTACTAGTAGGTACCTCTAACAATGTACCAAATGTGTATCAAACATGCATCAACTATAGATCAAGCTATGACTCATCAATGGTGTACAACATGACCACTTCATCAACTCATCAACTACATGTCCCAATATGTAGCTCATCCATATGCCAAATGCATGCATCAAGATATCTAACAAATATGCTTCCAATAATACATCATAAGATATATCAATGAATCTCAAATATGTACCAGCCATGTACCCCAACAGATCAGCCTTAACCTCCATTCACTATAGAAAATATTAAGCATCCAATATGTACTAGAAGTGTGCCTCATAAGATCAATGACATCTCTAGCTAGCATCATCATGATATATCTCATAACCAAAGTGCCATAACTTCACGGTCACAACCAACATTGTTCTTCAATAGAAAAATGTCTCAATCCACACTCTAGGGTTAGTATCATGCATCCAAGATAGTCTTTCAACACTCAACCATATGTCACCTCCATACATACATCAATTATGTATGCCAACATGTAATCATGAAAACCTGCAGCAAACAATGTCAGACCATACAACAAACCATGTCAGACCCTGCAACACAGAGTTATACCATTACACCATGTTGCAACTCATGTGCATAGCCTTTTTCCCAAGACTCTTTTCCACATATATGCGACATGCTTCACAAACAACTCGCGTATGTATGCGACTGTTACCATTGTAACCCGCATATTCTTTTGAAGATGACAAACTTGAGCTTCCATTAAGGCTGCCATTCTGACATGTTTGTTCAATCTTCTTTACCCACTTATGAAGGTGTCCCTGCTTCTCAGAGCTTGAGCTCCGAGCTTCCATATTTTAAAAAATGTCTTCCTTCCTAAATTCATGCCTTTGTCTAGTCATGTTATATAAATTCATCATCATGGACTTTCTTCTTGTGTTCCAACAATCCTGGGATTTGTGGCCAAATCCACTACAACTGTAGCATCTCATGATGTGATAATGAACAACAATGTGTCCTATTTGATTACATCTCCAACACCTTAGGGTGTTATGAAATCTTTCATTATCTCTCCTTGCATAAATTCTACATTCCATAGCTTTGTGACCATATAGATTACATGAGTAACATTGACCATGAATTTTTTTTTCATACCTTTGCTTTGGTGTCCATATTGAGGGTGTTTCTATTCTTTTAGGTGTAAATATGGCTTCTTGATGTCTTCCTTGCTTTGTTATTTTGAAAATTTCCTTGCCTTGTGTAGATGATTGACTTGCAACATTATTTACATCTTTTGAGAGTGAGGGACTTGCCTCATGCTTCTTTTAAGTGCTTGTTTCAACATGTGTACCTTCTTTCTTGTATCCAAGACCTAATTTATCATTTGGTGATCTTTGACTATCCAAGATCTCATTCGATATTGTTGAGATATTCAAGAATTTGTTTGACTTCTCTACTTTCTTTCTAAGATCAACAACTTCAGCTTCCAACTTATGACATGACTCTTCCTTTTCATTTACTTGATTCTTTAGTAATTCCTCTATCCTTTTGGCTTCTTCAACTTGGGTCTTGATATGGATATTAACTTCAAGACTTTTGCTAATCTCATAATCTACCTTCTTATTCTCTTCTATTTCATTCTTTAGTCTTTTGATCTCTTCTTATTTTTCTTCTAATTGAGTCTTTTTACTTTCTTCTTGTTCCTTGGGCATTTCCTTTAAATTCAAGATATGCCTTTGATTCTTTTTAAGAAACCCTTTTAGTGTTATAAAAAATATAGCTATATTCTATGTAACAATGGTCATAGTTGTATTCAAATAGACCCCACTCAACTTTCCTTTTAAGCTCGAATAATTCTTCTTCTACTTCTTCCATGGGATAACTATCATTTGATTCTAAACATACTATCTCTAGATTTTATTCTTCACTTGTAGAGAAATATTCAACATCATCACATTTTGAAATATTGCAATCAGGGGGGTTGTGGGGGGGGGGGGGGTGGTTTGGAGATTCTATACCTTCATTGATCTTGATGGAATTGTATTCAAGGTCTTCCTTTTTCCCAACATCATCACATATAGAATAATTGCAATTAGAGGATTTTGGATATTCTTTACCTTCATTGTTCTTGATGGAGTTGTCTTTAAGGTCTTCCTTTTTTCTTTGGTATGTCTCCTCTAGCTTTAGCCATAGATCCTTGGAGAAAGTGCATTGTACCATGCTCTCTTTGATAGAACTTGAGAGTCCACTAAGAATGGTATTGAGAGCCAATGCATCATTTATATTTTCTTCCCTTTGAGCTGCAAACTTTGACTTGTTATTCAAAGGAACTGATCCACCAATAGCTGCTTTCCAAACACCCGCTCCTATTTCCTTCAAATGCACCTTCATTTCTATTATTAATGTAGAATAATTTTCCTCATCAAGGATTGGAACTTCATCATCCATTTGTGTTTCCATGGATCTCCTCCAAGCTTGCTAAGGCTTATAGTGAAGGCTCGCTCTGATACCAATTGTTGGACACACCGACCACACTGAGAGGGGGGGTGAATCAGTGTAGGGATTTTTTACCAAAAACTTCCGTTCACAAAAATCCTCAGTTAGCAATCACCATTTACTCATTAATTATTTCTTTCATTTATAACCAGTTAAATGTAAACATGCATCAACAACACATAACATCAATAAGTCATCACCACAAGGAACACAAAGAACACAAGATGTATGTACAATTTTCCTTTTATTATGGACTGCAATCCTTGGGTTATCAACAACAAATTAATAGAGTTACAACTCCACAAGAGCACCAGATCTACAATGCAAGACTCAACTTACACAACTCAACACCAACTGAGAAGAGGAATCAATCCTCAATAGATACCAATCTGTCAACAGGTACGCGATCTGCCAGTAGTGCAGCATGCATATGTACGTGCCCTACCAGTAGTACAACTCATGTATGTATGCAGCTTGTTTATACTATAGCCTGTGTATTCCTTCTGAGTAATTTAGGGTTTTCTCCCTATGAAAAACTCAGATCCATTGTAGCCTTCAGTCATATCCACTTCTGTCTTTCACTGTCCAATATGAACCATAACCAATCACAACACATACATACTCTCCAACAACTTACTCATGCTACTCAACCATACAATGCGAATGCTACTCAAACATAAGTAACCAGTGTACTATGACAATCATATCAGTACTGAAACATAAGAGTGTTGCTCACTCTATCAATCAATCATCATAATCATATCACCACAATCATACCAAGAATGCCTCCAACATTCACCACACAATAAGCAAGAGTATCCATCAAGAAAAATATGTAACCATACCAGAGTTTCTATGGTAGATCTAAGCCCATAGAATGTAGATCTAGAACTTGCTTCAGACTTCAAGAACCTGGCATTAACTCACATTCAAGTCTCCACGACTGCATCCAACTGTAACCGCTCTGTCTTCCTTCATGCCATGCATGTATGCATCCTACCTCACTACACCCATGTATGTACATGCTCCAGACCACTGCTTCTTGCGTACTCCTTCATAAACTAGGGTTTTTGAACTTCCAAAACTTTCAATGTCATGATCTCAGACTTACGAAAACTTTGATGCATCCATGGGATCCTCCAATCAATCTCTCTCTTGGAATAGGTATTCAAGATATGCTCAAGAGATGTTATTCACAAGAGACCCTTGCCTCTTATTTATACTCTCTAAGTAGCTTCCTTAGATGCATCTTCTAGGCCACTTTGTCCACATAGCCACTTTGTCCACATAGTTACCTATGTCCAACTTTGCACAATTTGCCACTTTTCCATGTATCCAATAGCCACTCGACCACTTAACCCATTTTCCTCATTTTCAGGTTAAACTTCTTATAACCGCTTTCCATAATTAGAAAGTTCTCCATTTAATTTATTATTTAAATAATCCTCCTTGACTTTGTGATCCATATTCAAATCTAGGAGCTTGATGGGGCTTAGAAAGGCCTAAAAATAAAAGTTCTTAGAATGGATTCAAAATAGATGTGTGCATAGGTCTTGTTGATACGAACCCAACACAACTCGAATGGGCTCAAACATATGTCGTGTTATCCTGATATTATGTTCTGTTTTTTTTGCCAAACATGCAAAAAAATGTTGATTGTACAGTGCCACGTGGAAGCTGATTGTACAGGTCGTACGACCGTACAATTGACGTGGCAGGAAAAGTTGGAAGAATTACGTGGCAGGCCATGATGTGGTAGGGGAACAATGGACTACTAACATGGTAGGTATAGGTGGACCAATCGGGAGGTAACACATGTCACCACTGAAGTGGTGACATGTGGCATGCCTGTACGATGACATGTGGCATTTGTGCTTATGTGGCTGGTTGCTGATAGGGAAAAGTATGACGCTGACACATGGGCGAATCCCTGACTGATAAGTGGCATCATAAATTGGCGAATAAGGCGATTCCACATGGCCCAGACATGGGCTGCCACGTGGCACCCCGTGGTTGGTCATTCGGTTTATGGAAAAATTGTGGAGCTTACTGAATTCGAACCGGAGACCTCTCCCACCTGGAAAGTGACTGGGAAAGGGAAGATACCATTGTACCACAGTGTTTCTTGTTATATGATAGCCAATATATATTATATAAAGTGTATTATATGTCAATTGGAAGTGGAAGGGGGATAGGGCCAAGCCCCAGCCCATAGACTTATTGTAATTTATGACCACACCTATATGACGAGTGCTCCAGTCCATGGTTCAACCAAACAAGGTGTGGGGGCCATGGATGCGCTAACCACCATGGATTTGCCTATCCCATGTAACCAATGATCGACAATCCACTCCACAACTTGACGCAAAGGGATCTGAGGCACGGTTTTATAACACCTGCCCGCCATGTGACTCGGGGGTGGTGACCTTCAACTTGGGCACACTGATAGGTCGCGGTCCTATGTTTTGTTGCCATGTGACCTTTATATGCAGGCTAAGGGCCAACGCACAACCCTTAGGGGTTGGCGCTTGGCCATTTTTATCCACGTGACCTTGTTTTGGGGGTGCACGCCCAAGGCTTGGGGCTTATGCCCCATATATTGCATAAAGTGGGTTTTTACCTTATAATAAATATTTTTAAATGATTTTATGCCTGTTATTGAAGATTTTTGGCCAATATTGGGGGATATTGGGCCCTTTTTGAGGCCAAATGTTGGGAGAAAGTTGGGAGATGATAACCAACTTCAGATATATATAAAATAGGCCTTCTTGAGGCCAAGGAGAGGATTCAGAGAAAAGTTATTCTGAAGGAAATCCAAGCCAAAGCCATTTTTATGCAGGGAAGTTATTGAGGAGTGCACCTTTGCGGGCCATTTCTAGAATCTTTGGTCACCCGATTTGAGTGTCGTTTCTTCTGTTGGGTTCTTAAGATCTGGGAGAATAAGAAAAGATCATTTTTGTAACCTTTTGGCACTATTTTGATGTACTTATTGAGATTTGAACAGAAATAAGAAAGCCTCACCCACTGAGACAAAGGTCCGAAGACATAGGTGAGATTGACGAACTCCGTTATCACATTAATGTTATGGTTTGTTGTTGTTTATTGCTTCATTTCAGTTATGTACATGTTTATATGACTGTGATATATTCTCATATCTTCTTCCTCTTTCATTAAGCTTCCTAATTGGTTAAACAATACATGCATAATAACTCAACCATAGCCATGTAAAAGATCTTTTTGGATCAAGTGGTATCAGAGCTAGTTGACATTTGGATTTGAGTTTTGCATGTTAACTAGGGAAACGCTACATCATGGTGAAGGAGAGCTTGTTGAAGAGAATCCATTGATTGGATTGAGAAAGAGAACTTCTCAAAGCAAGAAGATGGCATTGGAAAAGGGACTTTCTCTTGATGAGAAAGAGTTTCAAAAAACTTTCTTTTCTATGTCGGAGATGATGAAAGTTTTGTATGAAGAGTACTTGGAACGAAAGAGACTATTTTTGGGTGAATATTCAAAGGGAAAAAGTGAAGAGGGAGAGGATCCTCCTCAGATTCCTCCTTCACCTCCATCATCACCTCCTTCTTCTCCTTCTTCTTCAAGTTCAAGTTCTAAATCCAATGCAAAGAAACATGTTCATAAACATAAGAATGAAATGCCATTATTAAAACTTGATGTTAAATTCGAATTACCCATGTATGATGGTGAAGTTAATGTAGAGAGACTTGAAAATTGGGTCAGACAGATGGAGGTATATTGCAGTGTGCAATAGATCAAGGATGAGGCCACACAAATCAAGTTGGCATCATTGAGACTTGCAGGCACAACACTCATCTGGTGGCAAAGCAAGTTGCAAAACATAACACAACAAGTGGGTATTGCATTTCCATCATGGAAAAGTTTTATTTTTGCACTTAGGAAGCAATTCTATCCTTTGGGTTATAAAGAAAAATCGTTAATTGAATGGAAAGATTTAAAAATAAGAAAAGGACAAATAGTGCAAGAGTATACATATGGCTTTCGAAAAATGGCATTGATGTTAGATGTCCCGTTACATACCCAAGAAACCCTTATGAAGTATATAGGAGGTTTACCTGCACATATTAGAAACATTGTATTCATGTTTGGCCCCACTAACCTTGATGAGGTTTTTGTTCAAACAACATATATTGAAGTAGGGAAAACAAGTGTATCAAGGGAATCATCTTCAAGGAAAGAGGACAAGAGGAAATGGCATGGCAAGAAGTCAAATGCAGTGACAAGAAAGGAAGATAGGCCCTCTTTAAAGAATTACAAAAAATAGGGGCATGATGAGGACCGTTGTTGGCAGTTGCATATCAAGAAGAGGCCAAAGTGGTTCAAGGAAAATAAGGGAAGACAAACAGTTGCAGCGACAACACGACCCATAGACTTGGGATCAGATTCAAGTGATGAATCAAAGGTCTCATTGGCTGGTATGACAGGTAAAATCGGTGAAGGAATTGATTGTAGAAGTAACCTGTTTCATATAAGGACCATCATGCGACACACTAAGATAGACACATTAATCGAGAGTGGATCTCAATCTAATCTAATTTCATAGGAATTGGTTAAGAAATTGGGGTTAAAAACAAAAGTACATCATAAGCCTTACACACTTAAATGGATAAGAAACCATCATCAAATGCACATAACAAAGTAGTGCACAATCAAATTTGCAATTTCATCTAAGTATGTAGACGAGGTAACATGTGATGTAGTACCACTAAGAGAATTTGGAACGGTCTTAGGTAGTCCATATTTATATGATCGTAAGGCAATCTTCTACAGGACAAAGAATCAATATCAATTAACCAAAGTAGGTCAAGATTATGTGGTTCATGCTCATCATGTTAAGGAAAATAAAACTATTCAAACAATGGAACAATTAAAGAAGGAAGTTCAAGCAAACAACAAACCAATAATTGTTTCAAATCAAGTAGTAGATCTTAAGCAAGAACAATAGATGATTGTTGAATGGAAAATCAATCACGGTTTGCTTCAAGATAAGCTCATATTGTGCAAATATTACAAGTATATCAGCTCATTTGTAGTCATGTTTTTGATGCGATCATTAGTAATGTTCTCTACATGGATGATAGTGGCTTCAATAAAATGTGACATGGTTCAAATGGCTAACAATATGATGTCAATTGTCATGATTGTGTTACAGTTGATCTTGATGAGACAGGTGCACAGGATAGAGTTCAGAGATAGAGGACAAGTCGGGTTGCCTATCTCGATCTTGTTGACTAGTCAATAACCTTTTGGGGAGAAAAAGGAACTTCAGTGGGGAAGTGTGATGCAGATTCAGATCCAGGAGCTTGATGGGGCTCCGAAAGGCATAAAAATCAAAGTTATTAGAATAGATTCAAAACGGACGTGTGCATAAGCCTCATCGATACAAACTCAATGCAACTCGAACGGGATCAAACGAACATCGTATGCTCCTGATATCACATTCTCTTCATTTTTCCAAACATGCAAAAAAATGTTGATTGTACAGTCTGTATAGTGCCACGTGGAAGATGACTGTACAGGTCGTACGACCATACAACTGACGTGGCAGACACAGTTGGAAGAATGACATGTCAGATCGTACAACTGACATGGAAGGGGCACAATGGACTATTGATGTGGCAGGTATAGGTAGACCAATCAGGAGGTGACACATGTCACCACTGAAAGGGTGACATGCGACACACCCATACGATGACATGTGGTAGTTTTTTTTACATGGATGATTGTTGACAGGGAAAAGTAAAGCGCTGACACATGGGTGAATCGCTGACTAAAAAGTGGCATAAAAAATTGGAGAATAAGGTGGTGCCACATGGCACCCTGTGCTTGGTCATTCGGTTTATGGAAAAATTGTGGAGCTTATCAGATTTGAATCAGAGACCTCTCCCACTTGGAAAGTGACTGGAAAAGGGTGGATACCATTGTGACACTATGTTTCTTGTTATATGATAGCCACTATATATTATATAAAGTGTATTATATGTCAATTGGAGGCAGAAGGGGTCTGGGGCCAAGCCCTAGCCCACAGACTTATTGTAATATATGACCACACCTATACGACCGACGTTCCACTCCATGGTACAACCAAACAAGGCGCGGGGGCCATGGATTTGCCTATCCCATATAACCAACGATCGACACTCCACTCCACAGCTAAGTGCAAAGGGATTTGGGGCATGATTTTATAGCACCTACTTTCCATGTGACTCGGGGGTAGTGACCTTCAACCTGGGTGCATAGATAGGTTGTGGTCCTATGTTATGTTGCCATGTGACCTTTATATGTGGGCTAAGGGCCAACGCGCAACCCTTAGGGGCTGGCGCTTGGCCATTTTTAGCCATGTGAACCTGTTTTGGGGGCGCACACTCGAAGCTAGGGGATTATGCCCAATAGATTGCATAAATTGGGTTTCCACCTTATAATAGAGATTTTAAAAAGATTTTATGCCTGTTATTGAAGATTTTTGGCCAATATTGGGGGATATTGGGCCCTTTTTGAGGCCAGATATTGGGAGGAAGTTGGAAAATGATAACCGACTTCAGATATATATAAAACAATCCTTCTTGAGGCTAAGGAGAGGATTCATAGAAGAGTTATGCTGAAGAAAATCCAAGCCAAAGCCATTTTTATGCAGGGAAGCTGTTGAGGAGCACACCTTTATGGGCCATTTTTGGGAGCTCCGATCATCCGATTTGAGTGTCGTTTCTTCTGTTGGGTTCTTAAGATCCGGGAGAACAAGAACAAATCAGTTTTGTAACTTTTGGAACTACTGTGTGTTGACAATTGAAAACGTCCACATAAATTTCACCCCCAAAGTATTGCTAAAGCCTACTATTATATGAGACTAAATAATGCTAGTAGGTGGGACCCCCTTGAACTTTTGAAGATCAAGTCTGGTGTTATTCGACACTACTCTCATGGCTAACAATATATTTTTTTATTGGATAATGGATTAGGCATTTTATATAGGCTTCCCTTGCCGTTTCAAGATCAAGTTATACCAAAAATTTTCAAGGTTTCATTGTTGAATGTTCTTGGATTTTGGACTTGTGACACCTGCAACATGCAAATGTTAGTAATAACAGTTGAAAAAAAAAAAACTAAAAGGAAGAAAATGTCCTATGCTAACCTACCATACTATATGCATTAAAGAAGATTGCGGAATATCCAATCTAACATAGGATAGCCATATGAGTGATTAAAAGTTGTATATAATATGGTTGATATCCCTTCTGCATTATAGAGATTGTAATATGAGTGGCGCTCTTGGAAATTAAAAAATTGTTGTTGCAAGGTGCATGATTTGTTTATTAATAGCTGACGCACACTAAGAATTGAATGAAATCAGAGTAAGTAAGTGATGTGCATTTATTGCACATCACCTTTACCCTTACCAATGGAAAATACCATGGTCAACCTATATTGCAAACATTTTGGCTGTGGTTATGTTCCGACTTCTCAACATAAGGAAACCGCTCGGTCAATGCTTGCTTAAGACATTTGATTATAGGTATGTTCTTTCTCGGCCCTTCATGAATCTACTCTAGTTATGAAATGGTTTTTGGCTCAAGTGTATTAGGTGTGCTCTCCTTAAGTATTGCGACTATGTAATGGTGATTGTAAATGAGACATTGATGATTCTCTTTGAAATGAGGTTGAAGTCGTGACACAAATGGGTGTTAGCAGTCAAAAGAAACCTCGGTTATTCCTGTTGAAAGACCCTGTTGGTCTTGCTAGGTTATTTTCATGTTTTTGCATTTTTGTAGTTAATCCGTGTTTTCTTTTATGGGGTTTGTGGCTAAAATATCACCACACATCGTACACATGGGAAATAGATTGTTTTCACTACCAGGGATCACGAACTGGGTTGTTCTTCCTGTTCTTAATCGATTTGTCCTTACCACACTGTGGTGGTGGTTCGATCGAAAGGAACGAGGGTTATACCCTACGTGAATTGAATTAAATTTTCCATACCAATATTGGATCCATTTTTTTCTGTGGTGGCTAAAAAATGAACCCTTATTTTCCCTAGTCTGAAGTTCCGCAGAGAAAAACTGTCATGCATGTCCAGTTGCAATGGGTTATTTTGGGTTGGAAATATGGTCGACTACTTTGAATATGGATTGGCCCAGTCAGTTGTATGGTAGTCGTTTTGTCTTAGCATATATTTATTGCCTCCTTGATGATGATGTTAAGCCTTACATTGCATTCGCACTTTCAGATTATACAGTCACCCTTCTTATATGAAAAACTCAGTATTGCTAATGAAGAAGGCCTCTGCTCTGAGTCGATTTGATGTGTAAATACAAATAGCTACTGCAGTTCACTCAGTTGTTTGATTTTTACTCATAGTGGCGAATTGTTGATTGATGTGAAGCCACTAGTAATTACATTTATGGATATTTGAATGATGGTTGGCATTGGTTATGAATGTTGGGTGTTGCCCACACATATCGCGTCCTATAAATAGGTTTTCAAAAAGTAAATTATTGGCATGGTAACTATGGTATTCTTTTGAAACGAATGATTATTGGACTGGATGTATCTATGTCATCTTTTGTTTGCTGTGTGATTATTGGGAAGGATACCCTGTGGTTTTATCAGTTGCACACCATGCGTAGTATGGATGACTTGTTTCCATACTCAGTGAAACCCACTGAGTTTTAATTTGGTTACTTATTGCAGCTGGCCACTGTTGATGAAAATCGTGTTGGGTAGGTGGCTCAACTTTTAAGTCACCTTGGATTGATTGTTTGCAAGGGCATAACTTCATTTCCTAGGAAATCTACTCCTGCATAGCTTGTGTCTAATTGATGGTTGTTGATTGTATCATGAGTTGTCATTTTCAGGTGTGTAATTTTGGTCTTTTACTATGTAGATATATGAGAATGAATTTCGTTGCAATTCCTTGTTAGTTCTATTGCAGAAATAGTGACTTCATTGATTTGGAAGCATGGTTGTGGAGTTTAGTTGTCGACTGAAGAAATGACTGAGTAGTGATTGATTTTGATAGTAACAGACTGGAACTGGTGATTGTTCGTAATCTATTATTAAATGAAGATTGTGAGAACAGTCCCCCCTACAAATTGTATGGGAAAACTTACTGTTCTACAATAACATGGTGTTAAAGTTTGATTAATGAACAATAAACTCGTTAGATGTATAATAATCGTTATTTAATCAAATGATTGTTGATGGAATGGTACATCTAGTCTTACTGCAGAATGTTTTATGGATCTCTTGATTAATTTCATGAACAATAATCATTTTCTTCCCCTTCCATGATATCACTTTCCACTAATTACAAACCCCTCATGTATCCCATATCCCTCTTTCACTCCCTGTTCTAAGATTAATTACAACAAGGGTTTCCTATGTTGAGATAGATGAAAGTGGTAGTGTTTTGGGTGGATCACAATGATGTTTGATTGACTTGTTTTACAATTGATTGTTGTTACCATTGAGCAATAACCATGTTTTTCCCCTCCATTATATCATATTTTTGCTCAATACAGTCCCCTCACATATCCTAGAACCCGGTTTCACCCCCTGCTTATTGATTAATAGAAAATCAATTTGTATGAATTGGATTGCATGAGTTTAATATATTTCTGAGCCAAAATCTATTTCATAGTTGTAAGAGTTGTCATGTATGGTTATTTAAAAGATCATTTTGCTAATCAATCATGCATACAGGGATGTGTTATTCAAGTAAAAGGCTAAAAACAAAATCTTATCACGCCTCTATAAAAAAGAAGAACTAAAAGAAAATAACATCAACAAGGGAAAATATGATTTTGAGATTTATCCTATCTATCATCTTATGACAATTGACTTCAGGGATCTTGGACAACATGTTTTTTTGGATATATGATTACTATTTTGAAATGGCTTAAAATTTCATAAGCTAAAAATACCAAAAGTGAATACGTCGAGGGGAGACACAAGGAGGTATGTTTTGATTAACCCATGGTTATGTTATGACTATTAAGATTGTTATAAACAAACGGAAGTCACAAGGGGTCCCACCTACTAGCTATTATTATATTTATGACCCTTATTGTAAATTTTGCTCTTTCCCTAACTAAAGTTAGTTGAGTCTTTTAATTAAATTAACTAATGAATTGGTTCAACTTCTTGAACCAATTCTAATTTGTTAAAAGAAAAAGGGAAGGGAGGAAGGAGGATAGAAGCACAAATCATGCTAAGATTTGCTCTTTGAGTTTATGTCTTTGAGTTTATGTTGAGATAGTTCAGTTTTCATTCATTCATATATTCATCATAGCCTAATTCTCTTTTGTGATAGCAGGGTCTTATTATAGACGACAATATTTAGGGTTGAATCAAATCATTCAGACACTTGTTCTTCAGAGGTGTTGATCTATCTTTGATAGTCTGTGTACACTTGTCTGTTTATGAATTAACTTTCATGAATGATAAAGGCTATTGTGCAGAGTCGAGTGGGCAGAAATCTGTGGCAAGCTGATCCATCTTTTAGAGTTTTGTTTTGGTTTTCTGTCAGAGGTCCTTTTGTATGTTCCATCGAGGATTTCTAAGTTTGACTTTGGTCCAAGATTTCTATGGGAAGTTTTGTAAAGACAATGACTCTTTGGTGAATTGGAATGAAATAAGGGATTTCTTTATGTCTCATCTATCTTGATTATGATCTTGGTGTCTTTACTTATGTTCTTACATTTATTTCAACCACTGATATTTTCAGAAAAATACATAAAAAGTGAATTTCCAGCAAGCTTTTTGTTGATAAAAGAATAGCCTAAGCACTTGTAATTAATACTTGTGAGTTAGGATATATATTTTTGTTGGCTATAAACATAGGGTGATATTCCCGCCTACTTTACTTTAGCCAAGTAAAGTATGAAAATGCTTGAGTAATATCAATTCATATCTTGTCCTCAACACTGTGATGTACTTATTGAGCTTTGAACATAAATCAGAAAGCCTCACCCACTGAGACAAAGGCCCGGAGATGTAGGCGAGATTTCTGAACTCCGTTATCACATTGGTGTTATGGTTTGTTGTTGTTTATTGCTTCATTTTAGTTATGTACATGTTTATATGGCTGTGATATATTCTCATATCTTCTTCCTCTTTCATTAAGCTTCCTAATTGGTTAAACAATACATGCATAATAACTCAACCATAGCCGTGTAAAATATCTTTTCGGATCACTTTGTCACTTCAGTTTATTATTTAAATAATCCTCTTTGACTTTGTCACTTCACTTTATTATTTAAATAATCCTCTTTAACTATGTCACTTCACTTTTCAATAATATCTTCTTTGTAAGCACTTTGACTTCTTTGACCTTTTGGGGCTTCAAGCCAACATATGAGGGTCCTCCAACTTTGTAATGCCATAAATTTTAAACTGTGAGGAGTTATGTGACATTCCACATACCACTAGAAATGGCATGACAAGAACTATCCATCTAAGATATTTTCTCTGATAAATTCACCGATCTTCATCTCATAATTCCACAATTAAGAATGGGTTCTCTAACCATACTACTAGGATAAATCAACCACAAAGCGTATTCCCATGAGGGATTTCACCATAAGGGGACCACTTTGGAGTTCATCCATTTGTACAACCATGACAAGACAATATGAGTCATCCTTACATCAATCCAATTATGCATCATATATCAATGACAACTCATTGATCCATCTTCATCTATGCATCATATATCAATGACAACTCATTGATCCATCTTCATCTATGCATGACATCATATGACTGTGAATCCACTTGACATCAATCCATTGAAATCAAGGACAATACATGATCCATCAATATAATATGACAAGACATTTTTCTTTTGACATCAATCAATCCTTTGAAATCAATCATCTGGCATCAATGACAACATGATCCAACAGATCATTAATAAAAATTATACATCACTGCGTGCATACCAACCACGAAGAAAGAGTATGGGGGACTAAGCTCCACTAGGCTGGGTAAGGGAGGGGGCCCGAGATACTGGGGGGAAAGGGATAAGTTTAAGAGCTTAAACCCAAGAGAATAATATACAATTATTATTCTAAAGGCTGTAAAGAGGATATTAATTTATCTTGAGTTCCTTTAGGGAGGGGAACGAGTTCCAAGTGGAGAGGAATGTGTTCCTGGAGAGCCAAGTGTTATCCAAGATGCATGCAGATTTAGGGGGGGATTCTCACCATTCTCGCCCTTTTTTTCACTCCCACGATTCAGACCAGGCTAACCATCCTTTACTGTGACTCACTGATGCACTGAGGAAGTACGTAGTGAGCCAGTCTGCCATTGTCAACTTCTAAGACACCTAAACCTTTGCTACAATCCTGAATGGTTACCCTTGCAACACCTATAACCTACAGGTTTCCTACGTATTGTTCCATCATTACCATTCCCCACGTCTGGTTGTTGTTGTTTCCATCACCATGCCGTGTGTCAAGGAGCGAGAGTGAAGAGGTAGGTTTCCAGGCCCGTGGATAGAAGAAGCAGGTTGTTAGGCTTGTGAGAAACTCTCTCTAGGTGAGAGAGTGTGTTGAGGAAGAGATTTCTCCTATGTGAGTTCTCTTGTGAGAAACTCTCTCTAGGTGAGAGAGTGTGCTGAGGAAGAGAGTTCTCTTGTGTGAGTTATCCCATGAGTAACTCTCTCTAGGTGAGAGAGTGTGCTGAGGAAGTGATTTCTCCTAGAGGGAGTCCAGTAGTAGCTACAGAGCTCTGAGAATTCCTAATATAGCTTGTTGTTGAAGCCCAAGGAAAGGGAGGTGTAGCAGTCGATGGACTGTGTGACAATGAAGGTGTACACTCCTAGGGTGGGACATGCATGTGGGGAATGAGAGTCTGTGAGCAGTGGGCGTAAGTGGCTCCTTGGAGGAAATCCTTCCTGTTGTGTTGTGCAACTTTCTGTTGTCCCTACCTAGCCTAGGAATCCCTTGACTGATGGCGTTTAGTCCTAGCTCGGGGGTGACCCACTGCTGAGAGTGATGAGCAGTGTGGTCTATGGCTGGGAGGTTCATGGAAGGTCTGCACGCAATTGGTGTACTTCAATTAAAAGATAAGTACCCATTTCTCTGTTCATTTACATGTTGTGTATTTGTACATGCTATATGGATGAGTATTGTCTGTATATGTTGTTATATTTATGGGTTTTCCTATGAATACTACATGTATGCTTTTATTGTTATTTCTGCATTAATATGTGTACTAGAAGAATATGTTGTCTCTCTATGTTTATATGTATGTGTATGATGTTTCCACAAGTATCTCTATGTGGCATAGCCCAATAGATTAAGGTTGGGGCTGTCATAAAATGGTATTAGAGAATGAAATTTTCTTTTGGTGGCATGGCCTAGACTATTGGTCTATGGTCAAGGATGTAGCAAAGATATAGTCGTTATGTAGCGATGCCCGACCTATTTGTGGTGGTTGGGGACGTTACACCACCCATACAAATTTTCTCTCTTTGGCTTTACTTTCTTGACTCACACTCTTCCCCAAGATGATTTAACTCATCCCCCATGTGCCCAATAACTATGGGATGTAAGCACTCACACCCACCCTCTTACATGTATTCAATGATTAGCTTTGGGAACACTCAATCTGAAAAATAGAAGGTTCATATACAAATAGAAAAAATTAGGAAAATTGGTTGAATATACATGGATAATTCCCCCTTGGACCCCTCTTGGATGTTCTCTTAGACCCTCCCCTCTCTTTTTCATGTCCCCTTAGCAGATGGCATCACATTTTATTATTAAAGCATAGAAATACAATTCACATATTACATGTCTTTGGCCGTAGCCACACATTATATCTACATAAGCATTAATTAAACTGAGGATTATAGTGGGGATGTTACATTCTCCCTCCCCTAAAATTGTGCACCATCCTCAGTGCACACTATGTTTATATACATATATGCAAATTTACATCATGATACTTAGAAAATAAAAATTATGCGCTTTCAAACTGTAGCAACAGTTCCAACCATAATCTCTTGTTCCGTTCAACTCACCGTCCCAAGCAATGCACCATTCATTTATCGAGGCCAACAAAAGGAATGCACCATTATTTTATCAGGGCCCCTAACACAATTGGCTAGGACTCTGAGATATGGTTCTCGAACTCTAGCTACTCAAAATAAAGTCTTGCATTTGGTTTCCTTCAAAATTGTCAAAAAATTGTGGTTATTCTTCCTGCATGTTTTCTTCATTCTCCCATGTAGCATCTTCATGACCATAGTAGGTCCGTTGAATCTTTACCAACCCTATGGCTTTGTTTCTAATCAATTTTACTTTCTGGTGAAAGATGCATACTTGTTCTACCAAAAAATCCTCTTCGTGCTCCACTTGGATCACATTCCAATCAATTATGTGGTTAGGGCTAGACACATATTTCTTTAATAATGAGACATGAAATACATTATGCACTCTCATGGATGCAGGAAATGATAGCATTTATGAAAATGGACCTATATTTTCTAATATTTAAAAAGGCCCACAATATCTTGCTTCCAACTTTGGGCAATTTCCTAATCTTAGAGAACTTCTTTTCACCTTCACTTTTAAACACATGTTAGCCTACTTTGAAATATCTAAACACTATGTTCTTGTCTGCATAAATTTCAGCCTATCGTGAGCAACCTTTAAATTCTTCTTAATCTTTGTCATATGCTATTCCGTTTCCTTTAACAAATCTAACCAAAGAACTGCTCTGTCTATTGGATTATCCCAACTCACTGGTGTGTTACCCTTCCTGCCATACAATGATTCAAATGGACTTATTTTCTATGAGGCTGGATACCCATTATTGTAGAAAAATTCAACCAAATGAATATAATCTTCCCACTTTGATGGTTGATCCATCACATACATTCTAAGCACGTCCTCAATTATTCTTTTAGTCATCTCTGTTTTTACATCTGACTCTAGGTGATATGTTGTACTAAGATTTAAATTTGATCCAAATCCCTTGAACAAACCCTTCCAAAAATTGGATGTGAACTTTAGATCTCTATTTGAAACTATATCTTTAGGAAATCCATGTAGCCTGACAACTTATTTCATGTAGATCTTTGCAATAATTGTTTCCTTGTATGTAGTTTTCATTGGAATAAAATGTGTTGCCTTAGTTAATTTATCTACCAACACCATGATGGAATCATGTTGCTTCACCGTTCTAGGAAACTTAGTAATAAAATAAACCGTGACAACTTCCCACTTCCATTATAGAATGGGCAATGACTATAAGATCCCATATGGATTTATATGTTATGTCTTCACTTTCTAGCATTCTAGTCACCTAGCTATGTAATTAGCCACTTCTCTCTTCATTCCTAGCCAAAAGTATTGACTTATTATAGGTGCAATTGTCTTCAGATACCCTGGGTTCCAAGCATATGGTACATTGTGTATTTCATTCATTACTACATTTTTCAGCTCATTGGAATTCAACACATATACTTTACCTTTGTACATGAGAATTCCATCTTCTTTCAGCTCATAATAATGAATTTTTTTCTGAAATTTTTTGTTGTTGTAATGCTTCTTTTATTTTTAGATAATGTTGATATGAATTTGCTGTTGCAATAATATTATATTTCATATTAGTCCTCTACATGCTAATGGTTTCCAACATGCACTTCATGAGCTCTCATGTTGAGTGCATCGGCCACTTGATTTTCCTTGGCTTTTATTTGATTAATTTCGAAGTCATATTCACTAAGGAATTCCAACCATCTAGTTTGTCTAGCATTTAATGTTGGTTGTCCAAACAAATGCTTTAGACCGTAGTAGTCCGTTCTTAGCTCAAATTTCTTACATGTGAGGTAATGTCTCCACATTTTTAATGCATGTACAATTGATGCTAATTCCAAGTTATGGGTGGCATAATTCCTCTCATGCTCCTTTAATTTTATGGAATCATAACACACCACATGATCCTTTTGTGTAAGGACTCCACCAATAATTTCCTTGCATGCATCTATGCACACCACAAAATCTTTATCTGAATCTGCAATATTCAATATTGGCACACTTGCCAATTTTTTCTTTAGTTACTAAAAAATTTCTTCACAGTTGGAAATCCATTCAAACTTCAGTCCCTTCTTTTGCAAAGAAGTGATTGGACTCACAATCTTTGAGAATCATTTTATGAATCCTCATTAATAATGGGAAAGACCCATGAATAATCTGACCTCTATAACATTCTTTGGAAATGACCATCCTCTAATGGCCTATATGTTCTTGAGATCCACTATTATCCCTTCTATTAGCACAAGAATTTGCAACTAGAAGGGGTCTGCCTCTCCATAAGGAACTAAATTGTTAGAAAAATAGGACCGCGGAGCAATAAAATAAAATAAATGTGGAAACAAAACAAAGAATATACGCAATACAATAGAGACATAGATTTACGTGGTTCACTCAATGCGGGCTACGTCCACCAGAGAAATTGCAAGGTCCTTCCTTTATTATTATCTAGCAAATGAAGGGATACAACCTACAACAAAACCCACTGTAACTTCCTCTTCTTTCTCTCACAGTATCCTCTCTCATAATACAATACTTGCCATAATGCATAGCCGCAATACATTTCCCTCATAATAGAGGGTTTCCTTCTAGGGAAAAAAACCCTAACATAATTTCTACTGTTAGATCTACGACCTTATAATGAATGATCCTTATTTACAATGAAATTACAATATACATTTACAAGGCAATTTTTCCTTTGGGGGACGTTGTCCTCGAACCCCCGTCGGGGGCCCGATTTCCCCCAAACCCCCCAGCCAGGGGGATAGACCCCTCGAACCTCGCAGAGGGGGTAGCCCCCCTCTACACTCCCCCGTGTGGAAGACTGTACATACTTCTGGGGTGTAAAGTCTTCATGGGGTATAAACACGACTGAAAGCAAGGACCTCTGAATCAGGAAGATAATCAGGCTCCACAACCAATAATCTCCCACTTGGAGACTAATATCAACAACTCCACCGCTATTGTATATGCTGGACTCTGAACCTTCTTGGACCTGGAAAATTTCTCATTTTCATATTCATTCTTGAAGACCAACTAAAACTAAGTAGGAACTCAGTTTCTCTCTGGTTACTCCTTTTGTTAACATGTCTGCAGGATTATGGCTAGTGTGTATCTTTTCCAACTTCAAATGTCCATCTTCCAAGGTGGATCGTATGAAGTGGTACCTCAACTGTATATGCTTAGTCTTTGAATGGAAGGTTGAGTTCTTTGCAAGATGAATTGCACTCTCACTATCACAGTACAACCTGCTATTCTCCTGATTCTTTCCCAATTCCTCGATAAACCTTTGTAACCAAATCATCTCTTTACTAGCCTTTGTAGTAGCAACATACTTTGCCTCTGTTGTTGAAAGTGCAACAACCTTTTGCATTTTTGAAATCCAACTTACTATTGTTCCACCTATAGTAAAAACATACCTTGTGGTGCTCCTCCTACTGTCTTTATCACCTACCATATCTAAATCAACATATCCCTGTAGAAAAGTGTCTAAACCTCCAAATCATAGTGCATGAGTAGCAGTACCTCTCAAATACCTAAGAATCCACTTTACTGCCTCCCAATGTTCTTTACCTGGATTGTTCATATACCTGCTCACAACTCCCACTGCATGTGCAATATCTAGTCTTGTGAAAACCATTGCATACATCAAGTTGCCAACTGCTAATGAATAAGGGACCCTGGACATGTATTCTATCTCCTCCCATGTCTTGGGACACATTTCCTTAGTTAATTTGAAATGGCTAGCCAAAGGTGTACTAACTGGTTTTTCATTTTTCATTCTAAACCTCTCCAACACCTTCTCTGTGTACTCACCCTAAGACAATGTCAATTTGCGATTTTTTATGTCTCTTGTTATTCTCATGCCAAGGATTTTTTTTGCAGCATCCAAATCCTTCATCACAAATGAATTGGATAATTTCTTCTTGAGCATATTTATATCCTGCATATTAGACCATGCAACAAGCATGCCATCTACATACAATAGCAAGATAATATAGCTTCCATTTTCTAGCCTTTTAAAATAAACACAGTGATTGGAATGATATCTACTATAACCATGTTTTGTCATAAACCTGTCAAACTTCAAATACCACTGCCTTAGAACTTGCTTTAGGCCATAAAATCTCTTCTTCAACCTGCATACAAAATTCTCCTTCCCTTTGACCTCATACCCCTGTGGCTGCTACATATAAATATCTTCCTCCAAATCCACATGGAGAAAAGATGTTTTTACATCTAACTATTCAAGCTGCAAATATTCTACTGCCACAAGACATAAAATAGTCCTAATTGAAGTCATTTTAACAACAGGAGAAAATATTTCATCAAAATCTATACCTTTCTTTTGTGCAAACCTCTTTACAACAAGTCTAGCCTTGTACTGTTTTTCTCCTCCATCTTCTTCCTTCAACTTGTAAACCCATTAATTATGCAATGCTCTTTTTCCCACAGGAAACTGAACCAAGTCCCAAGTCTAGTTATTTTCCAAGGAATCCATTTCCTCTTTCATGCCTTGCTCCCACTTCTTTTTGGTGTCTACCTGCATTGCCTCTTCATAACATTCTGGTTCACCAGAATCAGTCAACAATAAATAATACAATGAAGGAGAGTATTGTTCAGGGGGTATACTTAACCTGGTAGATCTTCTAACAACACTTGTAGATGTTTGAGGTACCTGCTGCTCCTGTTGTTGTACATTTTGATTTTCAGGTTCCTTAGGAATTTCTTTTTCAGTGATCTCATCAAGCATTGTGTATTCTTATTTTTCTTCTTCCTATTTCTTTCCCTGCAACCGATATTTGTACATGACCTTCTCATTGAATATGACATCTATACTCCTAATGATTTTGTTATTTTCATAATCCCATAATCGATAACCAAAATCATTAACATAGTATCCAATAAAGGTACACTTCTTGGATTTAGACTCAAGATTTGTTCTATTTTCTTTATCAATATGGACAAATGCTTCACAACCGAAAGTTTTCAAAAAAGAATAGTTTACCTTTTTTCCTATCCATTCCTGTTATGGAATTCTACCATCCAAAGAGCTTCAAGGTCCTCTGTTTATTAAGTAAACAACAATATCTACAACATCTACCCATAACTATAAGGGAAAACCGGCATGCAATCTCATACTCCTTGCACGCTCCATGATTGTCCTGTTCATCCTTTCTTACACACCATTTTCCTGTGGGTGTTCTTGGAACTGTCTTTTCTCTACAAATCCCATGGTATGAACAGTAATCATAAAACTCCTTGCTGCAATATTCACCTCCATTATATGATCTGAGACACTTCAAACTTTTTCCTGTCTCATTCTCAACTAAAGCTTTCCATTTCTTAAAAGTATCAAAAACATCAGATTTTTTTCGAATGCAATAAGCCCAAGTTTTTCTAGTTGCATCAACAATAAAAGTAACATAATAACGAGATACACTAAGAGATGATACATGAGCTGGTCCCCATACATCTATATGCACAAGATCTAACCTTTCATTCTTCTTTTCTTTTCTGACTCTGAGAAATCTGACTCTCTTATGTTTTCCATAAACACAATGCTCACAGAAGTCCAAATCAATTTTTTTAAGATCTGGCAGCAAATTTCTTTTGTGAAGTATCTGCATACCCTTCTCACTCATGTGTCCCATCCTATGATGCCATAGTGTTGTATCCACTCCTGTCCAAAATCACCTTGAAAATAATCTAGAAAATGTTTCCTATGGGGTGTGGCATGAAATGAAGCCCCTGAATCTACTACCCAAGACTCAGAAATATTGTCTACAGAAAGAATCAAAGCATCTTGTAACACATCACCTATTACATTTTCTTCCTGATTTATCTCATGTTTTCCATATCTTTGTTTCTTTGGAGCTCTACAGTCTTTCTTTAGATGTCCTTTCTTCCCACAATTCCAACACTCTATCTTTCCAAGTATGGATTTGGATCTGCCCTTCCTAGAATTCCCGCAGTTCCTTGAGCCCTTTCCTCTATCCTTTTGTCTTCACCTGTTCTCCATGTTCAATGCATTACCTAATGTCTCACCTATGCTTTTCCGTCGCATTTCCTCACTAAGGATAACACCAACAACATCATCAAATTTTAAAGTATATGAACCAGAGACAAAGTTACTTACAACCATGACCAAGTCGTTCCATCTTTCTGGCAGTGAGCACAAGATTAGAAGAGCCCTAACCTCATGATCTAAGTCCACTTTTACAGAACATAGTTGATTAGTAACCATATTAAATTCATTTAAATGATCTGTAACAAACCCAGCTTCTGACATCTTCATATTAAATAATCTCTTCATTAGAAATACCTTATTGGACACCGAGGGTTTTTCATACAGTTTAGCCAACGCCTCCATCGAATCATTCGTTGTCTTTTCTTTCAAAATATTGAAAGCCATCGACGTTGCCAAGCTCAGTCATATCGTTCCTAGAGCCTTTCTGTCAAGAATCTCCCATTCTTCATCCTTCATGGCTGTCAACTTCTTTGTTACTCCACCCAATGGTAGGAATAGATCCTTCTGATATAAATAATCTTCCATATGCATCTTCCATAACTGGTAGTTTTGGCCATTAAATTTCTCGACCCTAAACTTTCCATCTTCCGACATTTCTCCCACTTGAACCAGGAACCCTCTTTTCCTGCGAGTTATCTTTTTCTATGATACTAGTTGTTAGAAAAACAGGACCATGGAGCAATAACATAAAACAAATGCGGAAACAAAACACATAAGATACACAATACAATAGAGACACAGATTTACGTGGTTCACCCAGTGTAGGCTACATCCACCAGAGAAATTGCTAGGTCCTTCCTTTATTATTATCTAGCAAATGAAGGGATACAACCTATAGCAAAACCCATTGTAACTTCCTCTTCTTTCTCTCACAGTCTCCTCTCTCAGAATACAATACTCGCCATAATGCATAGCTGCAATACATTTCCCTAATAACAGAGGGTTTTCTTCTAGGGAAAAAAACCCTAACATAATTTCTACCATTATATTTGCGACCTTATAATGAACGGTCCAGATTTACAATGAAATTACAATATACATTTACAAGGCAATTTTTCCTTCAGGGGCCCACTTTTCCACGAACCCCCCAGCCGAGGGGATAGCCCCCTCGGACCCCACAGAGTGGGTAGCCCCCCTATGCACTACCCTGCGTGGAAGAGTGTACATACTTCTGGGGTGTAAATTCTTCATGGGGTATAAACACGGCTGAAAGCAAGGACCTCTAAATCAAGAAGATAACCAGGCTCCACAACCAACATAAATAACTTACATAGGCTATACAAACTTCTAGTACTTATTGTTCAGAGATTTGGGTTTTCAAAAAGAATTAATCCCTTCAATAGTAGTAGCATAGACATTCTTTAGCACTATGGCACTACATAATAGTCTATTTTTTATATTCCACCAGTTTTCTACCCACAATGTTGCTGAATCGCCTAAGACCGATAACACTGCTACTACCCAAGGTTGCTACCCATTATGCGCATGTCAAAGTAAAGGTGATGCATATTTTGATGGTGCTACCTAAATTTTGACAGACCACACAGGTGAGGGATACCTAAATTCTAGCAGAAAGACACAGACGGGTGCTACCTAAATTCTGGCAGAAACCAAACTGTGCAAAGACGTTTCTGCCAGTTTTGAGTGACAAACTTACAACTTTTACTATAAACAATTGAGAAGTTATTTTTAAAAACTGGAGGAGAGTTTTGTTCATCACATACTAAATAACCAAACCCTCTCTCATTTTTTCAAAATGTACTATGTTCAGAGATTTTTTGACATAGAAGTGGTGCTACAGAATGTGTTGTTGAAACTATTTTTTAAGATTGCTGAACTGGCATTTTTGACCAGTTTACTTATAGAAAGATTTCCGGGTGAACTAAGATGAATTTTCAAAATATGAAGGAGGTTATTTTCAAGCACAGATCCATGAACATTAACCACTTTCATTTTTCACACAGGTGTCATGGATTGGGAGATTCAAAAGAATCTTTGAGCCCTATGTTTTCAGTTTTCGTGATTTCCTGTTTGAGACATGTTTTTGTGACACCTGTTGTGACCAGCTGGAGATGAATTTAAAGAAACTGAGAGAGGTGTTTTTTCATAACGAGTTTATATACAAAAATGGTTTTCATATTTTACACAGATTTTATGGTTTGAGAATTACAAGTGGCGTTTGGAAGCCTATTTTTCATAATTTCGCCTCCTGAAAAACAAGAAATTAGTTAAAACGTGTCATTCATTGTTTGTAACTGTTTCTATTTTGGGAAAGGGGTTGGAGTTCGAATTGTTGAGATGGAAAAGACCTATGGTGATATATATTTCATGGTACAAGAGTAGAGTAGGGTTAGAATGAGCTAGGGGAAGGAGGCTTTGGACCTAAAGAAATTCAGAGTGGTTATCATTGTGTTCTTTTCTTCTCTCTGTAGTTGTTCAGACTTGTGATTCCTTATCAATGGAGATCAGTTTTTCTTTTTCCATTTCTATCTTTCTCTGTGTACTAATATTAAAGAGTGATTGATTTACTCTTCTTCTTATTCATACAATGATTGAGTGATATTCTTCGTTCTTTGCATTGGTGATATAAAATTTGTTAATGCACAGATCTTTTACTGTGACATGACTATTTTAAAGTGTTGGAAGTATATCTGACATGTTCAAATCATATTTTTCTTTTCCTCATCCATTTATCAAGTCTGTTGTCTGATTTGAAGTTGTTAAGGCCACTTTTGCTGAAGGATATAGTTAGGAATGTGTACAATAGATGAATTTGATTGTCCTTATGGTCAAATCCCTGTGACTTTAAAGCTTATCTTTCAATATTAAATTTGAATTATTTTCATGTTACCAAGCTCACCTGATTACAGTCTAGGGTGACTCTTGGAGTGATAACACCTTCTACTGAAATTATATGCCCCAAGTATTGAATCTCCTTTTGATAAAATATGCACTTACTTAGCTTAGCATACAATTTATTCTCCCTTAGAACTTGCAACACCATTCTTAAATGTTTCTCATGTTCCTGTTTTGACTTAGAGTAGATGATTATATCATCTAGGAACACAACTACAATTTTTTCCAAGAATTCCCTGAACACTCCAGTCATCAGACACATAAAGACTATTGGGGAATTTGATAGTCCAAATGGAACTACCATGAATTCATAATGGTCATATATCATCCTAAATGTTGTCTTGTTGATGTCTTATTCCTTAATCCTCACTTGATGATAGCCTGATCTCAAGTCAATCTTGGAAAATATTTTTGCACCTTTTAGTTGATCAAACAAATCAACAATCCTTGGAAAAGGATATTTGTTCTTTATGGTGACCTTACTTAGTTGTCTGAAATCAATACACAACCTTAAGGTTCCATCTTTCTTCTTCAAAATAATAATTGGGGCTCCCCAAGGTGACACACTTGAGCGTATGTACCCCTTCTTTAACAATTCTTCAAGTTGCATATGAAACTCTTTCGACTCTAGTGTGCCCATTATGTATGGTGTCTTGGACACTGAGGTAGATCCTGGCACCAAATCAATGGAGAAATCAATGTCTCTCTTTGGTGGAAATCCTGGGATTTCCCTAAAAACATATTCAAAATACCTTAAGACTAGATCGTCTTCGATGCTTGCCACTTTGTTTTTGGCCATCTCTTCCATATGAGCTGCAAAATTTGACATCCCTTCCTGAAACTCTTTTTAATTTGCATAGCTGAAATACCTCTAACAACTACAACTCTTGAAATGCCTTGAACCTTTCTATGCTTCCCTTATTGATCTAAAAATGATGAAGACTTGTATTCTTGAAAATATTTGCAAGTTTTAATTCAAGTGTTCTTATGCAAGTGGATCAATTTTGCAAACACAACTTTTATAGAAATTACACATTTAAGATGCATATAAACAACAACAAATAATAGTGAACAGAAAACACATAACACAACAAATGATAAAGGAGTTCACCCCTCTCTTGGGCTACATCTCCTGGTCCATCTTCCAATGGATATTTTGTATTATTTTCTCAAAGTGCTAAAATATGTGCTTTACAATGCTCAAAATGCCAAATAGATGGCTCCAATGGCTTCAAACGTCCAAAAACCCCTAGCTGGGCTTTTTCGACACCTCGTTTGGCCAAAAATTGAAGAAGATAGGCTTCCTGGAAGTTCCCTTTCAAACTTGCTGTCTCTGGATCACCAAAATGCACCTCTTGCTCCTCAACCTAACCCCCACACGCATATATGTGTTAAAACTCTTCACCGAGCGCAACCGCACAAATGATGCGAACTATAGGACAGTTACGCGCTAGCCCCTAACCGCCTAGGACCATGGGCATGTGAAACACCATATGACCGTGCAAAATACATAAAAAGGGCCACATTTTAAACCATATGGTAATGGGTCGGAGGCGCACGTCAGTGGTTATATTGAATACACACATTACCGGGGACCGGGGGCTAAGCCCCGGCCCGGACTGCGCCCCATTCCAAAACTATTGCAATATATATATATATATATATGTTTAACATATATATAATAAGAAACACTTGTGGGCACGCCAGTTAGGTGGCCCTTCCCAAAGTGTTACCCCTGCCCGGAGGTCACGGGGTCGAATCTGACCAACAACATAAATTTTAAACCAACGCCAGGGTGACACATGGCGGCCACTGAGTGGGCCACGTGTCAGCATTTCATTTGCCATCAATGACACGTGTCATATGCCAACTCATCCACAATCCTGCCAACCAACACCTGCCACATGTCGTACGGCCCTACCAAGTGTCGTATGGATCTACCACGTGTCGTACGACTCTGCCACATGTCGTACAGACTATACAGTCAACACATTTTTTTTTGCCTATTTGTCATTTTGAACAAAACGCAATATCTCTCTCATCCGATGTTCGTTTGAACCCAAATGAGTTGCGTTGGGTTCGTGATGACGAGGCTTATGCTCCCATTTGATTTGAAGCAATTTCAAGAACTTTGAATTTTGAGCAAAATTTGATCCCCTGGATCACACCTCCCCATTGGAAATCTTTTGGACTTCCAACAGACTATTTTCATTCTATCTGAAGATGAGGGTATAGTTCCCTCACCTTTCCAACCTCAATCCACTTGGATTTGCTTGGATTTGTGCCTTTAATACCAACTCGAAGATATTCCACATTTCCTCGTTTTGAAGTTCTCATTCTCATGTCAAGGATTGTGTCTTCATGCAGTTCTGTAAGATATTCTGGGGAGAAATCATCTATTGAAAGAATCTGAACATGTTCTCCTTGATCATCAATCAAAGGAGGCTCATACAATTTCAAATTCTCAACATTAACAACTGCATACATTTGCATATAAGGAAGCAAATCTAAACGGAAGGCATTGTTACCAATCTTGTCAAGAATCTTGAAAGGACCATATCGAATCGGTTTCAGTTTTTTACCTTCTCCTTTAAGCCTCTCCTTACTAATGTAAAGCCAAAATTCATCTCCAACTTGGAAACTGTGATCAACACGATGCTTGTCATGTCTTGTCTTGTACTTGGCTTGACTCTTTTCCAACTTCTCTTGTACCATTTGATGTATCGACTGAATTTGTTCAATGAACTTTTCTACCCTATCAATGTCATATTGACCATCAATAGCAATATCCTTCCCAAAGATAAAATCTAAAGGATATTTGGGCAAATAGCCAAAACATGCTTCAAATGGCGATGTTTGAGTTGAAGAGTGCTTAGATCGATTGTAAGCATGTTAAATGTAGTGTAAATGCTCATCCCAAAGTTTAGGATGCTTGTTACAATAACCACGAAGAAGATGCACCACTGTTCTATTTACCACTTATGTCTGACCATCGGTTTGCAGATGAAAACCTGTGCTCTTTTTTAGTTTGGTGTCCATGAGTGCCCATAAACTCGACCAAAAACTTCCAATAAATTGAGAATCTTGATCAGAAATAATGGATTTAGGCAATCCAAAATGTACCCAAACATTTTGAAAGAACATTTGTGCCATTTTCTCAGCTGTAATCTCCTTCTTACAAGGCATCAAAATACACATTTTGCTAAATCGATCAACCACAACATAAAGATAATCATGATTTCATTTAGACATACGTAAACCTCCTACAAAGTCCATAGAAATACTTTCCCAAGGACGAGAAGGAACCAGAAGTGGAGTATACAAACCCAAATTTTGATTGCTAGGTTTTCTTGTGGCACATAACAAACATCCTCGAACATATCTTGAAACACTTTCATTCATTTTAGGCCAATATCAGTACCTTTGCAAATTAGCCACCGTCTTGCCTACACCAAAGTGACCAGCAATAAGAGAAGAATGGGCTTCTCTTATTATGTTGATTCTTTCACCCTGTGGAATACATAGCTTGCCAAGATGATACAA
>ML777066.1:200591-218028 GCA_009831015.1 Picea engelmannii | reverse complement strand
AGGGAAATGTATCGCGGCTATGATTGATGGTGAAAATTGTATTCTAATAGAGGAGACTGTGAGATAAAGAAGAGTAAGTTACAACGGGTTTTGCTGTAGGTTGTATCCCTTCATTTGTTGGATAATAATAAAGGAAGGACCTGACAATTTCTCTGGTGGACGTAGCCCACACTGGGTGAACCACATAAATCTATGTCTCTCTTGTATTGTGTGTCTTCTATGTTTTGTTTCTACATTTGTTTTATTTTATTGCTCCGCGGTCCTGTTTTTCTAACAGAAGCTGATAAATCACTATCCATATTTTTCTCAAAGTGTAGAAGGAAGAATCCCTTAAAGGAGTTCCCAATTAATAATATCGAATTTTGTGTCATTTGTGAGAATAATCATGCCACCAACAATTGCCTCTCTTTGTCTTAATTAAAATTTGTGTATCAAGGAACCAATGATGAGACCGAGTAGATTTGTTTCATTACAAAAAAAATGACCATAGAAATTGTTACACATTATTTTCGTCACACCTATGACCATTGATGATGTGCACCTATCCTTTGTCATTTGAAGGATTATTTCCATAATCCTTGAAGAATATGGAAGAAAAACCTTTCCTAGAGAGATGAAACTACTGATTTTTCCTTTAAAATCCCTAATTTATGAAAGTGTTGCATGTTTCACCATAGTAGCTTGTGAAAGTGTCGTATGTTGCTAGTTCATAGGGTGTGACAATGTTCGTATGAAGGCAAAAAGAAGAAATTCAAGAAGTTTCTAGAATAGAAGCTTTGAGGATGAGGTGTCCTCCGATCGGTTTGGATCTCACTCATATTCCTGATTTGGTGAGATCCTAACCTTCTCATCCCTTCCTTTTCAAATCTATAAAAGGAGGCATCTCCCATGAAGAAATCTAGTTAATCAATCAATGAATCAATCATGAATAATGATTAATCATGGCTTTATATTTTTCTTTGTTAAGGTGACTTTTGACCTGGATGGGTTGGTATCAAACTTATGGTGTTAGAACTCATAGAAGAAAAGGGTGTGAGTTGGAGCAAGGAATCATTAGGAGGGACTTCACAACATCAAGCCTTTGGCTGTAATCTCTTCCATTATTATTAATACAACAAAATATGTTCTTTCCCACAAATGGTATCCATTTTAGGTTATCTTTTTTGCATTTCTCCTTGATCATTTGCATAGGTTTTATCAAATTATACTTTTTTTTTTTCTTTCTTATTGTCTTGTCTTTTCTTACAGGTTATCACCCACAAGTCTTACAACATAGCTGGAAACTACAGCTAGTAAGGACAAATGTCGATATAAAGGTGTGAGCTCTTACTAGCTAGTATTTTTTATTACATAAACCTAGGGAAAGTTATATGTTTTTTCATTTTTTGTTATAGTCTTGGTTTCTGAGTCTAGGGAGATCAGTCATTGTCCGCATAGACCAATTTATACAATAACAACAACCATGATAACCATGTATGGCTCAATACCCTTCTCAATTCTACAATTCATTTTGGAGTAACCAAAAAATGCAATATCCTCCTTCTCAATTCTAGTATTCTTAAATGCCTTGGCCATAATATTCACCACAAACAACCAAAAATTATCAACGGCCACAAGACGATGAAACTTTTCTTTTAGTAACTAGCAAAAACAAGATGCTCCACAATTTCCCCAACAACATGTCCAATCACCTCATCAACCACAATAGTTGCAATTGCATGCTAACAATCCTCTGCCAAGACCACAATTACTTTCACAACCCACACCTAACCCAAATAATAAAACAACTCAATCCACTTACACTATTTAGTTGTCTAGTTTAATTTCTTTCTCTATTTCCCTTGTAGATTGTCAAGCATTCCACTTAAGATCAGGGAGTGCTATAAATAATCAAACTACTCCAATCATCTTGGAATAGGGAGAGGAGGAAGTTAAAAACCAGAATGGAAACCAAATAGCATAAAATTATTCCACCAATCCTTCTCCAAACAGTCCACAAATTGATTCCTCTGAAAGTCCAAATCATCTATAGTCCAAAGATGCATCATTACCTCCCTATTTGGAGATGTTAAATATTGACAAAACATTTTCCCATCCTGATTTTGACTTCCTTAGGGAGTTGAAGAATGTGTGTGTTAATATCCTATTATTTCAATCCATCAAGCATGTGCCTATTTATGCCAAGTCTATACAATAACTATGCTTAAATAAACATAGCAAGAAGATGAAGGATCCTCCAACTGTTCAAGCAATTGGTCAACTTGTAGACTTGATACTTGGAAGAGTTATTACTACCATGTATACAGATCCTGGTAGCCCCATTGTTCATCTGTACATTACAAATATATGTATTCCTAACACTCTAATCTATTTAGGAGCTACCATAAATGTTATGACCAAAGAACTATAAAAAATATTAAATTCACCAATCTATGACAAATTCCTACAGTTCTCCAAATGGTTGATTGATCTATTTTCAAACCTGAATGTATCTTAGAATATGTAGTCAATTATGTATATTCTCAAGAGTATCCAAAAGACTTTATGGTTTTGCAACCAAAATATAATCTTGGAGGTTACCCCTTAATCTTAGGCGGACCTTGGTTAGCCACTACTAATGCCTATATTGGTTTTAGATCCAGGGATATGACTATATCTCATGGAAACTCTACTAAGGATATCATCCTATATCGTCCTATTAAACCAATATCAGATCAAGAAACACCTATGTGGGTGGTAAAAGGGGAAGGTGAAGATGAAAATATCCAAAATTTATTTATGGTTGATCTAGCCCTTGCTTTTAAAAACAAAAATGATAATGATATCATTTGTGATGCCATAATTGATTCTTATTCTAGCACCAACAATTTTGTGTGAATGTTGGAAGAAGGGAATCCAATATATGACATAAAACAATATTATAACCATATGCCTACCTATTTCTACCTTGCAACTCCTACAACAACCAATATGCCTGTAGAAATTAGTCCAAGAAAAACACTCAATATTAATCCTGACTATAAAATCCACAAAAGCAACAACTCATTGATTTGTTGTGAAAGCATGCTAATGCATTCATATGGGATTACACTGACATGAAGGGAATCCATCCCGATCTCCATAATCCACAAAAGAAACAACTCATTGATTTGTTGTGAAAGCATGTTAACGCATTCATATGGGATTGCATGCTAATGCTTTTACATGCATACGAAGATCAAGATATATATATATATATATATATATATATATACAATGCATGAAATAGTGAAGAAAGAGATACCAAAATTGTTAAACGTAAAATTCATCTATCCAATCTCCAACAATCAATGGGTATCACCCCTTGTCATAGTTCCAAAGAAAAATGGGAAATGATGAATTTGCATGGATTATAGGGAGTTGAACAAAGCCATTTTGAAGGATCACTTTGCATTACCTTTCATTGATCAAGTCTTAGATACCTTAGTAGGGAAGACATATTTTTCTTTTATTGATGGGTTTAGTGGATACAATCAAATCCAAGTAGCCCTGGAAGATCAATATAAGACCACTTTTACCTACCCATGGGGAACTTCTTCTTACTAAGTATTTCCCTTTGGACTCTATAATGCACCCGCCAGATTTCAATAGGTAGTACTAGGTAATTTTCTGATTTGATACATGATTGTCTACAAGTGCGCATGACTGACGTCACGGCTTATGGTGATAGAATTGAGGAAGCTTTAGCCAATCTAGAAAAAGTTATCATTAAATGTAAGGAAAAAATTTTATCCCTCATCCATGAAAAATGCCACATGTTTTTAACTAAAGGGATAGTTTTGGGACACCATATTTCACCTATTGGAATCAAAATGGTTCCAACAATGATCTAAGAAATATCCGATCTTTCTATTCTGAAAATGCAAAAGGATGTTCAAAGTTTCTTAGGACATATTGGTTGTTACCATAGATTCATTGAAAATTTCACCAAAATTGTGTCTCCTGTGTTTGCATTATTATCGAATGATGCAAAATTTATTTAGACTAACCAGTGTCAAACTTCTTGTGAAGCTTTGAAAGAAAAATTGTCTCAAGCACCAGTCATCGTTCTTACCATTGTCTTACCCACCTTTCTCAAAAAAAATTTATCGCCATCCTGTGTGTTATACATGTCATGTTCATGTCCACTAGGTTTTACTTGGTTTGGCCATTACCAACATCTTTTATGGCTCATGACTTGTTGTTTTTCATTTATATTCCTCGTTTGGTAAACCAGATGTCATTATTCTTGTCAATTGAACATTGTGTGCATGGTTTCTATTACTATTTCGGGACATTGTTCGTATGTTGTTACTCCAAGACAGTGTGTGTTATTACTTCTGTCCATTTATTGCTAAACATTGCTACTCTACAATGGAAGGCTCTATTGTGCAATACAAACCTGTAAGTTTGGCTCAATTGCACAATAATCCATAGGTATTTCAAAGTTTCCTCCAAGAAGGTTGGATAACATATTTTCATAGGTTGCAAGGGTTTGATTCATATATTGCATTAGAGTTTGCTCAAAATCATTTATTTTTCATTTCTATTGTGCATGGGATTCATATTAGAATCAATGAAGAAACCATTTCTAGGGTGGCAAGCCTACCACAAACATGCAAGAGATGGTTTTGAAGAAAGGTTGTGCTGAATCAATCTCAACTTGAATTTTTGATCGGTGATGAGACTATCACAAATGGAAATAAGGGTGTATAACACCTTTCCTTTCGTCATACATGACCAATTGTCGCATATTTTTTTCATAAGTACCTAACATGTGAAGGTAGGAACAACCTCTTATTTGGGTACCACTTCAAGTTTCCTTCACACCTACGACATCAAAGGTTGATCAAAATTCCCTACTTTTTGTTAAATATTCTACAACGATCAATTCAAAATGTTGGAGACACCAAAAACCCTATTGTAAGTGTCACCTTTCATGGGTTAATAAAATTGTTGCTTTTAGATGCCTTATCTAGAAAAAAAAAATACGGGAAGCTTTCTTACAGATGACTCCTCAAATATAAAGAGAAGAAATGGTTGAAACAAAGGAACAACTAAAATAAGAATCAATGCAAAACAGGAGGAGGAGGATACAATCAAGCAACATCAAACTACTACTAATCAATATGAGTAGGAAGTGCATCCATCAATTTCTATTTAGGAAAATAGTGATGTTGATGTTACTGGTGAATACCCTCCAAGGGAGAAGATTCTTTCATGCCCCATTATTGAGGAAGTTCTTCATACCATGAGAAAAATATCATCAACAAAGAAAGAGACAGACCCATAATAGCTAGGCTTTCAGTATCTGTTCCAAAGAAAAAGAGGACCATATTTACTATTGCAACTGAAACGACAAGTGCTCTAGGCATAATTCATGTTTTTATACAAGAAATAACACCAAAAATCCCTATTCCAGTTGTCACACAAGAACTAGCTAAAGAACTTTTGTTGAATGCACCAACACCAAAAATCCCTATGGTTGTCACACAAGAACCAGTAGTAGAATAAATAAATGAAGAAAATCCCTATGAGACAGAGCTACTACTCTACAAGAACCTGATGCATAATAAGTTTTTAAATAAGCGACCTCTCCTCAAGAATTTCAAGAAAAAATCATAGAAGTGGGTGAAGATTAGTTTGATAGTCCTCTACTTAACTTTTCAGGAAAAAAAATCGTGGCTTTAGGATATCATGGATATCCTACCATAGAACCTTCCAAGAAAACAATAAAAAGGATCCCTAGCTTCTTACTAGGTAAGCTACACATAAGACCTTATTATTGTACTCTTCAGAAGTACTAGAATTATAAATTAAGGAAGGAAAATAAATGGTTAAAATAGAAACTAAAGGCTCTCATAAATAAGTTAAATGGGCATAAGTTGCATGATAGGCTAGACACCCTTGTCTAGGCTCTCCACATGCTCACTTGGTCACTTTCTTTTGAAGGTGACCATGGTAACAAAATAATTGCTACAAAAGCAACGGATGCACCAATTGCTATGGAAACAATAGATACAACTATTGCTATGAAAGCATTACCGAAAACTAAAATTTATGAGTTGATTACCACTTATCATGTTGAAACCTCTTCTAAACCTATTGGGTCCACTACATAACTCATTGGATCCATTACAAAACCTATTGTATTTCTACATAACTTTTTGGATCACTTATTGAACCTATTGTCGAAACTGATCCTGAATTGGTAGATGATGCTTCCACTGACATAATAGATCATCTTGTTGTCGATTCCCTTGGTACACGAAGGATTGATGAAATAGTTATAGAGGTAGCCACTATTGATGATCATCCAACATATGCTACAAAATGTATTACTCACACTATCCTTTCTATATGAGTACAAAAAAAAGAACAATGGCATCTTCCATCCATTGTCCATAATATGGAGACTCAAACTTAAGTAGATCCCATTAAACGTACTATACAAACAACAGGAATACAAAAAACATTCCATGGACAACAATGACTCCATTCAAGTGTTAACATTGAAAGAATATTATATTTTGACATGGAAAGCCACAATTATGGCTTATGACAAGGGTGTATTTTCTCTTACAGAACATAGAAAATTCATACACAATATAAGGGAGAGATGGGCTGAGTTTATTACTCTTGATATAATAAAGTGGGATAATTATAAAGGGGACATAAAGAGAGTTTTGGAGCTTGAAGCAACAGTGAAAACACTAAGGGTAGAGAAACTAAATTTAGGTACCCTTTCTGAATATATTCTCATTTGAGAGGTTTAAGTGAACAAGTGAAATTAGCAGCGAAGTTGTTTTTGTTTATATCTTTCTTTTAGAAATATGTTATTGTAATAGTTGAAGGTAATCCAAAATGAAAAGTTAAAATAATTATAAAACATTTAAAACTTGTAACAATGTATTACTTGTGCATTGCCTAAAATCAAAATGGAAATAAGAGTGGTTGCTCCATGTGTTTAAAAGTTGAAGTAGAGTTGAACAAATTTAAGTGTTAGTAACTATTGACAATTCACAAGTGTAAATTGAAGTTTTCAAAACATTATTAAAATAAATAAATTGATGAATAAAAGATGTGGCATATTAATCATATCCATAACACTCAAAAATATGTCTCAACTAGAACACATGAAGTACTTGATTGGCTTGTAAGAATGCCAGGTGTTAAATGTTATATCCCACCCAAGAGTAGAAGTAGGTAAGAGATAAAGAAAACTCTCTTTAGTGGGATAAGATTCCTTCATCTATTTATAGTCAGCCTTGGGTTGGGTGAGAAGGAGTAATGTGACAGGTAAATCCACTTGCTTGAGGTGAGAGTATAACTATTAAGCAACACATGATACTAGTGTGGAGGTTTAGAAGCACATATACTAGCTTTGGAGGGATGCCTTACATGGATTACTAGAACAAGTAACCATTGCTTTCTTCTTGAAATAGGATTATCCTTTTCAATTGGCTAGATTATTTTAAGGAGATGTTTCCATAGAAGGATAGACTATTCCAAGGGGATATTTCCTCCATAGAATGAAGTCAATTCTCTGAGAGAAGAAGGAAGTTTATTCCCCGAAGCCAATTCGTTGCACCTGATTCTTGGGACCTGAAGTAGCTAGGCCCGGGACCAAACTAGCTAAAGAGAAAGAAGGATTGAGTTAGTGGATTAATTGTTAAAGGGTGTGTTGGTTAGTGGGTAAATGGTGAGGGGGTTAGTAGATTAGTGGTTGTGGTTATTTTGGGTTATATGGGTTATGTATTAAGGGGTTTATGGTAGTGGGTTGGAGTTAGTGGATTCATGGATCATGTTTAACTTAAATTTATGAGGTTAGTATGTTAAAAGCTAAGAGTTTAATGACTTGGTAATTAAATGTAACAAATAAATTAAGGAGTTGGTGAGTTATTTCTATTCTTAATCATTAAACTTTATACCAACCATATAACTTTTCACTATCCAACTATGCATACTTTTCACTACTTCCTCGAAAAGTTATGAGGTTATATAGGTAATTCAAATTTGTACAATATGGTTAAATGTTTTTGGTTTTCAAATCTAATTATATTATAAGCCTAAGTTCTCTCTCATAAGTATATGAGGAAATTTTGATATATTAATTAACATAATTATTGAGAGGAATTTATAATTCATAATCAACATAAATTTTACATTATAATTTGGAAAGTGGATTAATTTGTAGTGAATGTGTTTTGACTTTTAAAATAATTTGCAATTTTTTTTCACTTTCTACCGTAAAGTTTTCAAAAGTCTCCAAAAAATTAATCTATTAAATTGATTATTCTTTAAATTGAGAAATAAATTTTAAATTTTATAAATATAAATTCTTATTTTGTGATTGGTTGTTAACTATGAATAGACAATTTTTATGTGGCTTTACACTTAATGGTGAGATTTTAAAAAATAATTTTAAAAATTAAAAATTAAAAAATCAAACAACAATGTGTCCTTATTAATTATGGTCATCTTGTACGCATGTCACATCTATTCATGTCACTTCTATTAATTATTTTAGATATTAAATAAATATAGTAATAAGAGTTTGAAATACTAAAATTAAATTATTAATTTTAGTATTTCAAACTCTTATTACTATATTTATTTAATATCTAAAATAATTAATAGAAGTGACATGAATAGATGTGACATGTGTACAAATAAGCATTGATGGTCATAATTAATAAGGACACATGGAAAACTCTTTGATTTTTTAATTTTTAATTTTTAAAATTATTTTTTAAAATCTAACAATTAAAAATTGTCTAGTTAACAACCAATCACAAAATAGGAATTTGTCTTTAGAAAATTTAAAATTTATTTTTCAATTTCAAGAATAATCAATTTAATAGATAAATTTTTGAAGACTTCGAAAAACTTTATGGTAGAAAGTGAAAAAATTGCAAATTATTTAAAAGTCAAAGCAAATTGACTACAAAGCAATTACAATATAGTGTCTTGTTAGGTATAATAATTCATTATTAAATTAATAGTGTATCCATCGCTGCCTCTGCATTTTCCAGCTAGCACTTCGAAGAAAGAGGCACCTTAGCGCCTCAACCCTGTCAAAGAAGAGGCACCACCTCCAATTTGTCAACCAGGCCCGAATTTGGTGAACACAGGGCACCCTCCAGCTTTGCAACCAGGTCCGAGCTTGGTGAACACGAAAAAGCCACGCTCAGAGGCGCACCTCACCAACCTTCTTGCCCCCCCAACTGAGCCTTACTAGGGGATGGAGGTTGCATCGTGGAGGAGGAAATCCCTCCAAGCTGGCAATTGACAGATGCAGGGGAGAACCCAATTGCAATGGAAGACACAGGCACAGACAAAGGAGAGGAGGACTCACACTTTGCCTATCATCTGGCAGAGGAGCATCTTTAGCTCCTCTTCGACATCAGGCAGTGGCGGGACGAACTGGTGCATGGCCAAAGGACAATCAATCAATGACTGGATTTGTTGGTTGAGGCGTTCACAGAAGCCCCAACGCAAGCACATTGCCCCACTTGCAAGCAGAAGTTCATCCTGACATACACCTCTCATGGACATCCAGGTTCCCCAATGGCTTGACACGACTCACTCCCAATTCTGGTTTTTTTTTGTCAATCACAGTTTTAGAATGGATAGTGATTTAATTCTCACTCTTTTTTCCAGTTGTGTAATTATCTTAGTTATGGCGGCTCTGAATGAAGCCAACCCTAGGCTAGTTACATGGAACAAGGTTCCTGTTGAAACCTTTAGTTCTTTGCACAATTTTTGTAAACTATATTTCAACCATGATAGACATATCATCGCTTGGAGCCACATGTTCTAGTTTCCCTTATGTGGCGGAATAGGTGGCTGCCAAACGAAGCACAACTGTATACTCGTGATATAATATAAGGTCCTTCTTTTATTAAAAAAAATAAAAATAAATAAATAATGTATTAAATAATTAATCAATAATAACTAATTATTAATTAGCAAATGGGTTAAGTCAATTGATTCAAATAGAGTATTTTAAACGGGAGTTCAACATGTGGTTTTTGGCTTCGACTAAGGTTCAAGTCCAGTTGAGTCTCATTGGGTTACTGAATAATGTTATGGCTAGTTGTTAGGACACCCTCTATCCAAATATTATGAGGAAGTGGGGGGATCCCACAAGTTTTCCTTGAAGCAAAAAACTAGTTACTAGTTTCCCAAAGGGTTTCGATCTAATGGTGAGGAACCAAGAGTTTTTCATCATTGGGCAAGGTTCAATTCTAACAAAGGATTTTCCTAGAGCCATGGGGTCACCTTCATGTAGTGATTGAATGTGTGGTTTCACCCACATGGATTATATTAAATCATATCATGACACGTGCACACATAAGTGGATTAAATCCTACCCTTTATGTCCTTCAATTTAAAATAAGCCTAATGGTTAGCTGAACAGATAATTTCAAATTGGAGTTCGCCATGAGGTCTCTAGTTCTAATTTGTTTGAGGTTCAAGTCCAATAGATTCCTACTAGAATACCAGAAGCTAATATGGATGGTGACTAAGTGACCCTCCATCCAAATATTTCGATGAATAAGGAGAGATCCCACATGATTTCATTGGAAAAGAATTACTTAGTATTTAGACATTAATAATTAATAGTTTATTATTACTACTTTTTATTCCATGAAGAAAATCATGTATTTATTATTTCAAGCAAAAATTGAAATATACTTTATAATATGCATGACAACAATCAATCTAAAATAAAAATAAGAGTCTCTTTGCAAACATCAAAACCTTAAAAAGAGGGTGATAATATTGGTGTTCTTCCTCTAGAATTCCAATTACTGCATACATCAAAAAGATCTGACATATAGGCTCTTATAACAAAGACTTGGATCCAAATCTTCTCCACAAAAAAAAACAAAAAATGAAACTACACAAATTTATTAATGTCCTCCCTGTAGTTTTAAGTCAATTATTGTGATGATTCTCTTCATTGGGTGTTAATCATGTAAGGATCTAATAGTGGCTATGAGTTGGGACCCTTCCTCTTCCTCCTTTGTGGTAAAAATACCTATACGAAGAGTTAGAACTTGTTTAGAAATATCATCGATCTGAACATTCAACTCTCTATAAATGTGTTGAAAATAAATTTTAGTGAAACTTTCTTTTAGTTCCTTGATTCTTTCTAACTTTGGAGAAAGGGTCAAATTTTGGAGATTTACTTTACCATTGATTCAATTTATGGCTATCTTAGAGTCTCCTAAAATCTAAATATGTAAAACTCCTTTTTTTTTTGTTGCTAGCCTCATCGACAACCATATAAAACTCATATATACCCAACGATTTATACCTTCACCCAATGTTGCTTTGAATCATAATTGTGTATCTTCCTTTAGAAATTAGTCCAAGAAAAACACTCAATATTAATCCTGACTAAAAATAGCAAAGATATAGTCGTTAGGTAGCGTTGCCCAACCTGTTTGTGGTGGTTGGGGATGTTAAACCACCCATACAAATTTTCTCTCTTTGGCTTTACTTTCTTGACTCACACTCTTCCCCAAGATGATTTAACTCTTCCCCCATGTGCCCAATAACTATGGGATGTAACCACTCACACCCACCCTCTTACATGTATTCAATGATTAGCTTTGGGAACACTCAATCTGAAAAATATAAGGTTCATATACCAATAGAAAAAATTAGGAAAATTGGTTGAATATATATGGATAATTCCCCCTTGGACCCCTCTTGGATGTTCTCTTAGACCCTCCCCTCTCTTTTTCATGTCCCCTTAGCAGATGGCATCACATTTTATTATTAAAGCATAGAAATACAATTCACATATTACATCGCTTTGGCCATAGCAACACTTTATATCTACATAAGAATTAATTAAATTGAGGATTATAGTGGGGATGTTACATTCCCCCTCTCCTAAAATTGTGCACCATCCTCAGTGCACACTATGTTTATATACATATATGCAAATTTACATCACGATAATTCAAAAATAAAAATTATGTGCTTTCAAACTGTAGCAACAGTTCCAACCATAATCTCTTATTCCTATCAACTCACTGTCCCAAGGAATGCACCATTCATTTATCGAGGCCAACACAAGGAATGCACCATTATTTTATCAGGGCCCCTAACACAATTGGCTAGGACTCTGAGATATGGTTCTCAAACTCTAGCTACTCAAAATAAAGTCTTGCATTTGGTTTCCTTCAAAATTTTCAAAAAATTGTTGTTATTCTTCCTGCATGTTTTCTTCATTCTCCCATGTAGCATCTTCATGACCATAGTAGGTCCATTGAATCTTTACCAACCCTATGGCTTTGTTTCTAATCAATTTTACTTTCTGGTGCAAGATGCATACTTGTTCTACCAAAAAATCCCCTTCGTGCTCCACTTGGATCACATTCCAATCAATTATGTGGTTAGGGCCAGGCACATATTTCTTTAATAATGAGACATGAAATACATTATGCACTCTCATGGATGTAGGAAATGCTAGTATTTATGCAAATGGACCTATATTTTATAATATTTGAAAAGGCCCACAATATCTTGCTGCCAACTTCGGGCAATTTCCTAATCTTAGAGAACTTCTTTTCACCTACACTTTTAAACACATGTTAGCCTACTTTGAAATATCTAAACACTCTGTTCTTGTCTGCATAAATTCAGCCTATCTTGAGCAACCTTTAAATTCTTCTTAATCTTTGGCATATGCTATTCCGTTTCCTTTAACAATCTAGCCAAAGAACTTCTCTGTCTATTGGATTATCCCAACTCACTGGTGTGTTACACTTCCTACCATACAATTATTCAAATGGACTCATTTTCTATGAGGATGGATACCCATTATTGTAGAAAAATTCAACCAAATGAATATAATATTCCCACTTTTATGGTTGATCCATCACATACATTCTAAGCATGTCCTCAATTATTCTTTTAGTCATCTTTGTTTTTACATCTGACTCTAGATGATATGTTGTACTAAGATTTAAATTTGATCCAAATCCCTTGAACAAACCCTTCCAAAAATTGGATGTGAACTTTAGATCTCTATTTGAAACTATTTCTTTAGGAACTCCATGTAGCCTGGCAACTTATTTCATGTAGATCTTTGCAATAATTGTTTCCTTGTATGTAGTCTTCATTGGAATAAAATGTGTTTCCTTAGTTAATTTATCTACCAACACCATGATGGAATCATGTTGCTTCACCGTTCTGGGAAACTTAGTAATAAAATAAACCACGAAAACTTCCCACTTCCATTATAGAATGGGTAATGGCTATAAGATCACATATGGATTTATATGTTATGTCTTCACTTTCTAGCATTCTAGTCACCTAGCTATGTAATTAGCCACTTCTCTCTTCATTCCTAGCCAAAAGTATTGACTTATTATAGGTGCAATTGTCTTCTGATACCCTGGGTTCCAAGCATATGGTACATTGTGTATTTCATTCATTACTACATTTTCAGCTCATTGGAATTCAACACATATACTTTACCTTTGTACATGAGAATCCCATCTTCTTTCAGCTCATAATAATGAATTTTTTTCTGAAAAATTGCGTTGTTGTAATGTTTCTTTTATTTTTAGATAATGTTGATATGAATTTGCTGCTGCAATAATATTATATTTCATATTAGTCCTCTACATGCTAATGGTTGCAACATGCACTTCATGAGCTCTCATGTTGAGTGCATTGGCCACTTGATTTTCCTTGGCTTTTATTTGATTGATTTCAAAGTCATATTCACTAAGGAATTCCAACCATCTAGTTTGTCTAGCATTTAATGTTGGTTGTCCAAACAAATGCTTTAGACCATAGTAGTCTGTTCTTAGCTCAAATTTCTTACGTGTGAGGTAATGTCTCCACATTTTTAATGCATGTACAATTGATGCTAATTCCAAGTTATGGGTAGCATAATTCCTCTCATGCTCCTTTAATTTTATGGACTCATAGCACACCACATGATCCTTTTGTGTAAGGACTCCACCGATAATTTCCTTGCATGCATCTATGCACACGACAAAATCTTTATCTAGATCTGCAATATTCAATATTGGCACACTTGCCAATTTTTTCTTCAGTTACTAAACAATTTCTTCACACTTGGAAATCCATTCAAACTTTAGTCCCTTCTTTTGCAAAGAAGTGATTGGACTCACAATCTTTGAGAATCATTTTATGAATCCTCGTTAATAATGGGAAAGACCCATGAATAATCTGACCTCTATAACATTCTTTGGAAATGACCATCCTCTAATGGCCTATATGTTCTTGAGATCCACTATTATCCCTTCTATTAGCACAAGAATTTGCAGCTAGAAGAGGTCTGCCTCTCCATAAGGAACTAAATTGTTAGAAAAACAGGACTGCGGAGCAATAAAATAAAATAAATGCATAAGCAAAACAAAGAATATACACAATACAATAGAGACATAGATTTATGTGGTTCACCCAGTGCAGGCTACGTCCACCAGAGAAATTGCAAGATCCTTCCTTTATTATTATCTAGCAAATGAAGGGATACAACCTACAACAAAACCCGTTGTAACTTCCTCTTCTTTCTCTCACAGTATCCTCTCTAAGAATACAATACTTTCCATAATGCATAGCCGCAATACATTTCCCTCATAACAAAGGGTTGCCTTCTAGGGAAAAAAACCCTAACATAATTTCTACTGTTAGATCTGCGACCTTATAATAAATGGTCCATATTTACAATGAAATTACAATATACATTTACAAGGCAATTTTTCCTTCGGGGGCTTCACCCCCGAACCCCCGTCGAGGGCCCGATTTCCCCCAACCCCCCCAACCAGGGGGATAGCCCCCCCGAACCCCACAGAGGGGGTAGCCCCCCTTTACACTCCCCCGTGTGGAAGAGTGTACATACTTCTGGGGTATAAACACGATTGAAAGCAAGGACCTCTGAATCAGGAAGATAATCAGTCTCCACAACCAATAATCTCCCACTTGGAGACTGATATCAACAACTCCACCATTGTTGTATATGCCGGACTCTGAACGTTCTTGGACCTGGAAAATTTCTCATCTTCATCTTCATTCTTGAAGAGCAACTGAAACTGAGCAGGAACTCAATTTCTCTTTGGTTACTCCTTTTGTTAACATGTCTACATGATTATGGCTAGTGTGTATCTTTTCCAACTTCAAATGTCCATCTTCCAAGGTGGATCGTATGAAGTGGTACCTCAACTGTATATGCTTAGTATTCGAATGGAAGGCTGAGTTCTTTGCAAGATGAATTGCACTCTCACTATCATAGTACAACCTGTTATTCTCCTGCTTCTTTCTCAATTCCTCGATAAACCTTTGTAACCAAATCATCTCTTTACTAGTCTCTGTAGCAACAACATACTCTACCTATGTTGTTGAAAGTGCAACAACCTTTTGCATTTTTGAAATCCAACTTACTGTTGTTCCACCTATAGTAAAAACATACCCTGTGGTGCTCCTCCTGTTGTCTTTATCACCTGCCATATCTGAATCAACATATCCCTGTAGAAAAGTGTCTAAACCTCCGAAACATAGTGCATGAGTAGCAGTACCTCTCAAATACCTGAGAATACACTTTACCGCCTCCTAATGTTCTTTACCTGGATTGTTCATATACCTGCTCACAACTCCCACTGCATGTGCAATATTTGGTCTTGTGAAAACCATTGCATACATCAAGCTGCCAATTGCTAATGAGTAAGGGACCCTGGACATGTATTTTATCTCCTCCCAAGTCTTGGGACACATTTCCTTATTTAATTTGAAATGGCTAGCAAAGGTGTACTAACTGGTTTTTCATTTTGCATTCTAAACCTCTTCAATACCTTCTCTGTGTACTCACCCTGAGACAATGTCAATTTGCGATTTTTTCTGTCTCTTGTTATTCTCATGCCAAGGATTTTTTTTGCAACACCCAAATCCTTCATTGCAAATGAATTGGATAATTTCTTCTTGATCATATTTATATCCTGCATATTAGACCCTGCAACAAGCATGCCATCTACATACAATAGCATGATAATATAGCTTCCATTTTCTAGCCTTTTAAAATAAACACAGTGATTGGAATGGCATCTACTATAACCTTGTTCTATCATAAACCTGTCAAACTTGAAATACCACTACCTTGGAGCTTTCTTTAGGCCATACAAGATATTCTTCAACCTGCATACCAAATTCTCCTTCCCTTTGACCTCATACCCATGTGGCTGCTGCATATAAATATCTTCGTTCAAATCCACATGGAGAAAAGATGTTTTTACATCTAACTATTGAAGATGCAAATCTTATACTGCCATAAGACTTAAAATACTCCTAATTGAAGTCATTTTAACAACAATAGAAAATATTTCATCAAAATCTATACCTTTCTTTTGTGCAAACCCATTTACAACAAGTCTAGCCTTGTACCGCTTTTCTCCTCCATCTTCTTCCTTCAACTTGTAAACCCATTAATTCTGCAATGCTCTTTTTCCCACAGGAAATTGAACCAAGTCCCAAGTCTGGTTATTTTCCAAGGAATCCATTTCCTCTTTTATGCCTTGCTCCCACTTCTTTTTGGTGTCTACTTGCATTGCATCTTCATAACATTCTGGTTCACCAGAATCAATCAACAATAAATAATACAATGAAGGAGAGTATCGTTCAGGGGGTATACTTAACCTGGTAGATATTCTAACAACACTTGTAGGTGTTTGAGGTACTTGCTGCTCCTATTGTTGTACATTTTGATTTTAAGGTTCCTTAGGAATTTCTTTTTCAGTGATCTCATCAAGCACTGTGTATTCTTGTTTTTCTTCTTCCTATTTCTTTCCCTGCAACTTATCTTTGTACATGACCTTCTCATTGAATATGACATCTATACTCCTAATGATTTTGTTATTTTCATAATCCCATAATTGATAACCAAAATCATTAACACCGTATCCAATAAAGGTACACTTCTTGGATTTAGACTCAAGCTTTGTTCTATTTTCTTTATCAATATGGACAAATGCTTCACAACCGAAAGTTTTCAAAAAAGAACAGCTTACCTTTTTTCCTATCCATTCCTGCTCTGGAATTATACCATCCAAAGAGCTTGAAGGTCCTCTGTTTATTAAGTAAACAACAATATCTACAACATCTACCCATAACTATAAGGGAAAACCGACATGCAATCTCATACTCCTTGCATGCTCCATGATTGTCCTGTTCATCCTTTCTGACACACCATTTTCCTGTGGTGTTCTTGGAACCGTCTTCTCTCTACAAATCCCATGGTATGAACAATAATCATCAAACTCCTTACTGCAATATTCACCTCCATTATATGATCTGAGACACTTCAAACTTTTTCCTGTCTCATTCTCAACTAAAGCTTTCTATTTCTTAAAAGTATCAAAAACATCATATTTTT
>ML777066.1:187332-200101 GCA_009831015.1 Picea engelmannii | reverse complement strand
TGTTTTCCATAAACACAATGCTCACAGAAGTCCAAATCAATTTGTTTAAGATCTGGCAGCAAATTTCTTTTGTGAAGTATCTGCATACCCTTCTCACTCATGTGTCCCATCCTATGATGCCACAGTGTTGTATCCACTCCTATCCAAAATCACCTTGAACACAATCTAGACAATGTTTCCTATGGGGTGTGGCATGAAATGAAGCCCCTGAATCTACTACCCAAGACTCAGAAATATTGTCTATGGAAAGAATCAAAGCATATTGTAACACATCACCTGTTACATTTGCTTCCTGATTTATCTCATGTTTTCCATCTCTTTGTTTCTTTGGATCTCTACAGTCTTTCTTTAGATGTCCTTTCTTCCCACAATTCCAACACTCTATCTTTCCAAGTATGGATTTGGATCTTCCCTTCCTAGAATTCCCGCGGTTCCTTGAGCCCTTTCCTCTATCCTTTTGTCTTCCCCTGTTCTCCATGTTCAACGCATTACCTGATATCTCACCTATGTTTTTCCATCGCATTTCCTCACTAAGGATAACAACAACAACATCATCAAATTTTAAAGTATTTGAACCAGAGACAAAGTTACTTACAACCATGACCAAGCCGTTCCATCTTTTTGGCAATGAGCACAAGATTAGAAGAGCCCTAACCTCATGATCAAAGTCCAATTTTACAGAACATAGTTGATTAGTAACCGTATTAAATTCATTTAAATGATATGCAACAAACCCACCTTCTGACATCTTCATATTAAATAATCTCTTCATTAGAAATACCTTATTGGACGCAGAGGGTTTTTCATACAGTTTAGCCAACGCGTCCATCAGATCATTTGTTGTCTTTTCTTTCGAAATATTGAAAGCCATCGACGTTGCCAAGCTCAGCCGTATCGTTCCTAGAGCCTTTCTATCAAGAATCTCCCATTCTTCATCCTTCATGGTTGTTAGCTTCTTTGCTACTCTGCCCAATGGTAGGAATAGATCCTTCTAATATAAATAATCTTCCATCTGCATCTTCCATAACTGGTAGTTTTGGTCGTTAAATTTCTCGACCCTAAACTTTCCATCTTTTGACATTTCTCCCACTCAAACCAGGAACCCTCTTTTCTTGCGAGTTATCTTTTTCTATGATACTAGTTGTTATAAAAACAGGACCACGGAGCAATAACATAAAATAAATGCGGAAACAAAACACAGAAGATACACAATACAATAGAGACACAGATTTACGTGGTTCACCCAGTGTAGGCTACGTCCACCAGAGAAATTGCTAGGTCCTTCCTTTATTATTATCCAACAAATGAAGGGATACAACCTACAACAAAACCCATTGTAACTTCCTCTTCTTTCTCTCATAGTCTCCTCTCTCAGAATACAATACTCACCATAATGCATAGATGCAATACATTTCCATAATAACAGAGGGTTTCATTCTAGGGAAAAAAACCCTAAAATAATTTCTACCATTATAATGAACGGTCCATATTTACAATGAAATTACAATATACATTTACAAGGCAATTTTTCCTTTAGGGGCCCGCCTTCCCACTAACCCCCCAACCGAGGGGATAGCCCCCCCAGACCCCATAGAGGGGGTAACCCCCCTATGCACTCCCCCGCATGGAAGAGTGTACATACTTATGGGGTGTAAAGTCTTCATGGGGTATAAACACGGCTGAAAGCAAGGACCTCTCAATCAGGAAGATAATCAGGCTCCACAACCAACATAAATAACCTACATAGGCTATACAGACTTCTAGTACTTATTGTTCAGAGCTTTGGGTTTTCAAAAAGAATTAATCCCTTCAACAGTAGTAGCACAGACATTCTTTAGCGTTATGGCACTACAAAATAGTCTATTTTTTATATTCCACCAGTTTTCTACCCACAATGTTGTTGAATTGCCTAAGACCGATAACGCCGCTACCACCTGAGGTTGATACCCATTATGCACATGTCCAAGTAAAGGTGATGCATATTTTGATGGAGCTACCTAAATTTTGATAGAACACATAGGCAAGGGCTACCTAAATTATGGCAGAAAGACACAGACGGGCGCTACCTAAATTCTGGCAGAGACCAAACTGTGCAAAGATGTTTCTACTAGTTTTGAGTGACAAACTTACAACTTTTACTATGAACAATTGAGAAGTTATTTTTGAAAACTGGAGGAGGGTTTTGTTCATCACATACCATATAACCAAACCTTCTCTCATTTTTTCAAAATGTACTATGTTCAGAGATTTTTTGACATAGAAGTGGTGCTATGGAATGTGTTGTTGAAACTCTGTTTTAAGACTGCTGAACTGGCATTTTTGACCAGTTTACTTCCAGAAAGATTTTTGGGTGAACTAAGATGAATTTTCAAAATATGAAGGAATTTATTTTCAAGCACGGGTCCATGAACATTAAACTCTTTCATTTTTCACACAGGTGTCATGGATTGGGAGATTCGAAAGAATCTTTGAGCCCTATGTTTTCAGTTTTCATGATTTCCTGTTTGAGACATGTTTTTGTGACACCGTTGAGGCCAACTAGAGATGAATTTAAAGAAACCGAGAGAGGTTTTTTTTCATAACGAGTTTATATACAAAAACAGTTCTCATATTTTACACAGATTTTATGGTTTGAGAATTACAAGTGGCGTTTGGAAGCCTATTTTTCATAATTTTGCCTTCTGAAAAACAAGAAATTAGTTAAAACGTGTCATTCACTGTTTGTAACTGTTTCTATTTTGGGAAAGGGGTTGGAGTTTGAATTGGTGAGCTAGAAAATACCTATGATGCTATATATTTCATGGTACAAGAGTAGAGTAGGGTTAGAATGAGCTAGGGGAAGGAGGCTTTGGACCTAGAGGAATTCAGAGTGGTTATCACTGTGTTCTTTTCTTCTCTCTGTATTTGTTCAGATTTGTGATTCCTTATCAATGGAGATCAGTTTTTCTTTTTCCATTTCTATCTTTCTCTGTGTACTAATATTAAAGAGTGACTGATTTACTCTTCTTCTTATTCATACAATGATTGAGTGATGTTCTTCATTCTTTGCATTAGTGATATAAAATTTGTTAATACACAGATATTTTACTATGAGATGACTGTTTTAAAGTGTTGGAAGTGTATCTGACATGTTCATATCATAGTTTTCTTTTCTTCATCCATTTATCAAGTCTATTGTCTGATTTGAAGTTGCTAAGGCCACTTTTGTTGAAGGATATAGTTAGGAATGTGTACAATAGATGAATTTGATTGTCCTTATGGTCAAATCCATGTGACTTTAAAGCTTATCTTTCAATATTAAATTTGAATTATTTGCATGTTACCAAGCTCACCTGATTACAGTCTAGGGTGACTCTTGGAGTGATAACCCCTTCTACTGAAATTATATGCCCCAAGTAGTGAATCTCCTTTTGATAAAATATGCACTTACTTAGCTTAGCATACAATTTATTCTCCCTTAGAACTTGCAACACCATTCTTAAATGTTTCTCATGTTCCTGTTTTGACTTAGAGTAGATGATTATATCATCTAGGAACACAACTACAATTTTTTCCAAGAATTCCCTGAACACTCCATTCATCAGACACATAAAGACTATTGGGGAATTTGATAGTCCAAATGGAACTACCATGAATTCATAATGGTCATATATCATCCTAAATGTTTTCTTGTTGATGTCTTATTCCTTAATCCTCACTTGATGATAGCTTGATCTCAAGTCAATCTTGGAAAATATTCTTGCACCTTTTAGTTGATCAAACAAATCAACAATCCTTGGAAAAGGATATTTGTTCTTTATGGTGACCTTACTTAGTTGTCTGAAATCAATACACAACCTTAAGGTTCCATCTTTCTTCTTCAAAAAAATAATTGGGACTCCCCAAGGTGACACACTTGAGCATATGTACCCCTTCTTTAACAATTCTTCAAGTTGCATATGAAACTCTTTCAGCTCTAGTGTGCCCATTCTGTATGGTGTCTTGGACACCGAGGTAGATCCTGGCACCAAATCAATGGAGAAATCAATGTCTCTCTTTGGTGGAAATCCTAGGATTTCCCTAAAAACATATTCAAAATACCTTAAGAATAGATGGTCTTCAATGCTTGCCACTTTGTTTTTGGCCATCTCTTCCATATGAGCTGAAAAATCTGACATCCCTTCCTGAAACTCTTTTTAATTTGCATAGTTGAAATACCTCTAACAACTACAACTCTTGAAATGCCTTGAACCTTTCTATGCTTCCCTTATTCATCAAGACATGTGATTTTATTGTTGTAATAGTCTAGGACATCATAATGTTTTTCCAACCATTCCATGCCAATTAGAAAATCATATGAACCCAATGGTATGATGTTTACATCTACCTTTTTGTTGACTCCATTCATGTCTATCAGACAATATTTAAACAACTCATTGATATTTCTCTTAGTTCCCATGGCTAATTCAACTAAACAAGATTTCCTATGATTTCTCCTTTGTAAGTAAAATATTCCAACAATGTTATCATTTATGTAACTATGTCTAGCTCCATATTCAATTAAAATTGTTATGGGCTGGTTATCAATCTTACCTTCCACTTCAATCATGGGAGATTGATATTTTTATTTCTTGTTGTCCAAGGCTGCATAAATCCTTGGCATGTTTCCTCCCATGTATTCCACGGTTTCGGCCTCCTGAATTTTATGGACAATCCTCATTCTTACTCCTTTGTGATAGAAGTCCCTATATAAGTGATTTCCCTCACATCCCCAACATTGTACATGATGTTGCCTTGGCCTTTTCCCAAATGAAACTGTGGTCTTGTGCTCATTTTGGGTTGATTGAACTTGTTGATTTTCTCGAGTGTTTTTCTTGAAAAAGGGTGGTTTAAAACCTTTCTTCCTTTGAGCCTTTTTACCCCTCATTTTTTCATTCCAAGCTTTTTGGAAAATTGGCCTTCCTCTTCTTTTCTCATAAAGATTTCTTCCTCTCCTTATGGCTTCTTCCAAAGTCTTGGGGTTATTATATTGAATCTTTTCACTGTAGAAGGAGGGTAACCCACTTATAAACCTTTGGATTTTGACCTTTTCATCCTTGATGAAGTCAACATACTTCAACAATGCAAATAACCTCTTCTCATATTCCTCCACTGTCATGCTTCCAAGCTTGAGTTCAAAGAACTCTTTTATCTTCCTTTCTTAGCAATGCTCAAACAATTATTTCTCTTGGAAATATTCTTTGAACTACCTCCATGAGATCCTCTTCTCATCAAGGTTCTTGGCTTGCTTAATTTGATCCCACCACATGGTTTATTTTCCTTGCAAGTGGTAGGTGGTAATTCTATCTTCTACCCGGGAGGGGTAATCATGCAGCTGGAAATATTTCTTCGATTCCAATAGCCATGCCTCGGCCTCTTCTCCTTTCCAGTGCTCACCATTGTAAGTAGGTGGCTTGATATTCCTAAGATCACCTTGAAATATGTATGCCTCGTGCCTTATCCTTTGAATCCGAACACAAGACACACTTGGTATTCTCCCTAGACCTAAACTTTCATGATTTCTTCTAGTGTATTTCTTTGGAGAATGATGGCACCTTATCATGTTTCTTAACTGCCTATCATTTCCATGATCATCCCTTTTTCTTTGAGATCTATATGTTGACACTTGTCTAGCAATAGATGATTGATTGATGCTAGAGTCTTTGTTGAATTTATTATGCAACATATTTAAGATATAAATTATATCCTCTAGAGCCCTCATAATCCTTTCATTACCATCTCTATAGCTCTGCACTTCCCTATGCAGGCTTCTCATAGTGACAGGTTCTTACCTGTCCCTTCTTCCATTTGACTATGTCTTAGCATTTCCCATGCTGACATGAAGACCCTTGATCTCTCCCTCATGGATGTAAGATACCTGAGCATCTTCCATAACTCCAACCCTCACATAAGAACCAAATTTTCTTTCATGTACCTCTAATTTTGCAAGAAATGTGCATGTGATCATTATTGTTAGAATATGCATATCATAAAACATTTCATCCATTAGAATATAGGTCAATATTTATCCCAATTTTTGAAGTACATAATGCACCAAATCAAATATATATTTCCTTAGATACATTCCTCTCTAAACTAACTTTTCAATGGCTATACTCATGCTTCAATATAAATTCTAAGAGAGAAGTTACAACATTTACACACTCCAATTTCCACTCTTTTACTACTACATATATTTATTTATTAATTTATGGAAAATTTCATTTCCCAAATCAAAATTATGGGTTGAAAAATGTCTTCTACTCCTCAAGACCTTTCCAGTGACTATTCACTTGCTCAAATATGAGCTTCGAGCTAGAAGTTATGGTCCGAAGAAATTTAGGTTATTTTACCCAATTTACCCATGTATGCTACATGTGTATTTTTTTTCTTCCTACACATTTTTACATACTCAGATCCTAAATATGAATCCATGGTTATTTTCTATGGTTCATAATATTTCCATATATTTCTCATGTGCCACAAACAAACTTCTGTGCAAGGAGTTATGCCTTCTGGAAGCAAATTGGTGCCAAAATTTTACCCTTGCTGTTTTGGTTGTAAATTTTCATACGAGCTCTATTTTGTTAACAATTTAGATCATTGTATAGCTCTCTTTGATTTCTTCTAGGTTTTGGCTCGCTAAAAACGTCATTTAGGCCCTCAAAAATTCCCCTCAATTTAATGACCTTCATAAACCAAAAAAAATCACATAAAATTGATTGTTTTACTGTGTTAACAACCTTTAAATTTGAGTTGTTGATCTCAAATTAGATGAAATACGAACCGTTCATATGACTCTATCGTCCATTAGAAATCAACGTTCTCCTTTGGTGCACACAACACTTTTCCCAACCTATCGACTCAACCATCGACCATTGGTCCATTCCCTTGATAATAGATTCACACACAATGCTAAATCGACCGACCTAACCATTGACCATAAGTGATTTCCATTGTAGAATGGAACTCCTCACTAATTCAGTTGACGCTTGACCATTGCCCATTAACTATCGAAAATGATTCCTCAATTCGGCTGACCCAATCATCAATCATCAACCATCCCTATTAGTTGATGTGGCATGACACATGGGTGTTGGCATGGCATGACACGTCATCCTGATGTATCAATTTAGTCGACATGGCATGACACATCGTCAACCTCTTTCTTCATCGACCATCATCTATTTCTCTTGGATGACCCAAACAACTCGTCGAATCAGTCGACGCCCAACCATCGAACCATCGGCAAAAATGGACACCTCGCTGATTTGACCGACGCCCAAACATCAACCCATAAACCATCAACAATTTCGCTTGGTTGAACTTCAACACTTTTTCAAATCGGTCGACACCCGACCATCAACCCACCAACCATCATCAATTTTTCTTTCTCGATCAAACACTTTTCCAAGTCTATCAACGCTTGACCATAAACCCACCGACAATGTATTTTGGCCAAACAAACTCTTCACCAATTCGACCAACCCAACCATCGATCATTGACGAGTTATGTTGGCGAACTTCAACACTTAGTGATTTTTTATCAAATTCCAAGTGAATATAAGCTGTCAATATTCAATACAAGATGATCTTGACCGTCGATCAGTTCCATTATTCCAACCTCTGAAAACTAATCTAGACTAACGATCTCATCCATTTTCCCAACCGCTGAAAATTAATATCGATTAGTGATTCACTCAACCTTCCAAATGGACAAAACCTTGTGGATTTTTTAAATTTATCATGATTAATCTCATCCATCAATCTCAATATCAAAAACTATCTCAATCATCGATCTGTTGAACTCTATTCTACACTCCAGTGACCATTAGAAAATGAATTTTGACCCTCTAGATCGAATTTAAATCTGTAGATATGCAGATATACTCCATTAAACTTCTCTTAGACAATATTGAGTCATTTAAACTCAAAATTTTCCTAAGAATTTGGGGATTTCACTCTAATTTTATCCATTCCCCCCCCCCCCCCCCCCAAACGCACACGAAAAAAAGTATGCAACAACAAATTACTCAAACTTCAAACTCGCACTGGTTTGATCCCATACAAGTCCGGTGTTTTAACCAGATTCTCTGATACCATAATGTAATGTGCCCCAACCCACCTGAGGAACATTACGGTGTAGAATAACTCATAAAAACTACAATATCTGCTATCTAAATAATTTCCTATAGCTTACAACCACAAATTACATACATATTTAACTATTATCTATTACCATAATTCATATGCATCAACAATAAGCTAAAATGACATGAGTTGATATCAAATAACTCAACACAAAAACATATAATTCATTCCCAAATGCACAGATTTCATGCACATCAATTTAACTCATAAATACAACACAACAACGAGATTAAACACTTATGTTTCAAAATAGATGTGCAACCAGTTGCTTGGGATGGAAATTCCACCAAACCATAGACATGTTGTTACAAATCACCCCCAAGATGACGCTAGTAATCCACAACACAGGGTGGTCTATTATTGTCCACTCACAACTCATAAACTCACAACCCACTAAATTTCTCCTACAACTATCACTATTTTCCACTAGGGCTCTTCTTCTTGACCTGCCCAACCCAAGGAATGTACCCCTTCATTGATACCAGTCCCTCGAGAATCCAATTCATTTATTAGGGTCTCTTTGGAACAAGTAACCAAGAATCTCTCAATTGGGAACTCAAGGGAAGTTGCTGCTAGGAAAAACTATCAGCAAGCAACAACAAACACTTGTCATTTTAGTGAAACTAACTTAGGAGTTCACTCTTCAAGCTTGAAAACCTAGCTCTTCAATCTTCAATTCCAATACACTCCAAATACGTTCCAACATGCTCAAGAATTGTCTCTCCGTGGATGCTCCAACTCCAATCTCTACTTGTTGGTCATGCAACAAAACTCCTTATGTAAAACTGTTGTAGGTACCCATGCAAATTTACTCTCTTTGGATTGCCTTTCTTGACTCACACACTTCCCCAAGCTGATTGTACTCATCTCCCATGTGCCCAATAACTATGGGATGTTACCACTCACACCCACCCTCTTACATATTCAATGATTGGCTTTGGGAACACTCAATCGGAAAAATAGAAGGTTCATATACCAATAGAAAATTTAGGAAAATGGGTTGAATTAATATACATGGGTAATTCCCCCTTCGACCCCTCTTGGCTATTCTCTTAGACCCTCCCATCTCTTATGGATTAATTCAGCCCCCATATCTATCCATGTCCTCTTAGAAACTAAAATCACATTTTATTATTAAAGCATAGAAATACAATTCACATATTACATTGGTTTAGTCGTAGCCACACATTATATCTATATAAGCATTAATTAAATTCAGGATTATAGTGGGGATGTTACAACGAGAGTCTAGAAAACTATGTGGAGAGGTTCCAATATAATTTGCAAAGGTACAAATAGAGTAAATTGGACAAGGAAATTTTGTGCACCATCATAATCATAGGTATAAAATATGAATTCATTGACCTTTTAAATTTTATGGGTGGAGGTGACATTTCCCAAATAGGATATGATCAACTTAGTGAATTATGTAAAACATATTCACAGGGGACTTCGAAACATGGGAAAGGTCCTAGATATGTTTCTACTAGAATTACTAAGTCATTTGGAGGAGAATCCATTCATGCTAAAATTGGTAATTTGTTGGAAAACTTTAAAAGCGATATTCTTAGTTCTTTGAGTTCACAATTTGACACATTGCAAGTTAAGAAAAAACAAGAAGAAGCTGATAAATCACTATCCATATTTTGCTCAAAGTGTAGAAAGAAGAATCCCTTAAAGGAGTTCCCATTGAATAATATCGAATTTTGTGTCATTTGTGAGAATAATCATGCCACCAACAATTGCCTCTTTTTGTCTTAATTAAAATTTGTGTATCAAGGAACCAATGATGAGACCGAGTAGATTTGTTTCATTACAAAAAAATGACCATGGAAATTGTTACACATTATTTTCATGACACCTATGACCATTGATGATGTGCACCTATCCTTTGTCATTTGAAGGATTATTTCCATAATCCCTGAAGAATATGGAAGAAAAACCTTTCCTAGAGAGATGAAACTACGGATTTTTCCTTTAAAATCCCCAATTTCTGAAAGTGTTGCATGTTTCACCATAGTAGCATGTGAAAGTGTCGTATGCTGCTAGTTCATAGGGTGTGATAATGTTCGTATGAAGGCAACAAGAAGAAATTCACGAAGTTTCTAGAATAGAAGCTTTGAGGATGAGGTGTCCTCCGATCGGTTTGGATCTCACTCATATTCCTGATTTGGTGAGATCCTAACCTTCTCATCCCTTCCTTTTCAAATCTATAAAAGGAAGCATCTCCCATGAAGAAATCTAGTTAATCAATCATGAATAATGGTCAATTATGGCTTTAGATTTTTCTTTGTTAAGGTGACTTTTGACCTGGATGGGTTGGTATCAAACTTATGGTGTCAGAACTCATAGAAGAAAAGGGTGTGAGTTGGAGCAAGGAATCATTGGGAGGGACTTCACAACATCAAGGCTTTGGTTGTAATCTCTTCCATTATTATTAATACAACAAAATATGTTCCTTTCCACAAATGTTATCCATTTTAGGTTATCTTTTTTGCATTCCTCATTGATCATTTGCATAGGTTTTATCAAATTATACTTTTTTTCTTTCTTTCTTATTGTCTTGTGTTTTCTTACAGGTTATCACCCACAAGTCTTACAACATAGCTGGAAACTACAGCTAGTAAGGTCAATTGTCGATATAAAGGTGTGAGCTCTTGCTAGCTAGTATTTTGTTATAGTCTTGGTTTTTGAGTCTAGGGAGATCAGTCATTGTCTGCATAGACCAATTTATATGATAACAACAACCATGATAATGATGTATGGCTCAATACCCTTCTCAATTCTACAATTCATTTTGGAGTAACCAAAAAATGCAATATCCTTCTTCTCAATTCTAGTATTCTTAAATGTCTTGGCCATAATATTCACCACAAACAACCAAAAATTATCAATGGCCACAAGACGATGACACTTTTCTTTTAGGAACTAGCAAAAACAAGATGATCCACAATTTCCCCAACAACATTTCCAATCATCTCATCAACCACACCAGTTGCAATTGCCTGCTAACAATCCTTTGCCAAGGCCACAATTACTTTCACAACCCACACCTAACCCAAATAATAAAACAACTCAATCCACTTACAATATTTAGTTGTCTAGTTTAATTTCTTTCTCTATTTCCCTTGTATATTGTCAAGCATTCCACTTAATATCAGGGAGTGCTATAAACAATCAAACTACTCCAATCATCTTGGAATAGGGAGAGGAGGAAGTTAAAAACTAGGATGGAAACCGAATAGCATAAAATTAATCCACCAATCCTTCTCCAAATAGTCCACAAATTGATTCCTCTGAAAGTCCAAATCATCTACAATCCAGAGATGCATCATTACCTCCCTATTTGGAGATGTTAAATATTGACAAAAAAATTTCCCATCCTGATTTTGACTTCCTTAGGGAGTTGAAGAACGTGTGTGTTAATTTCCTATTATTTCAAGCCATCAAGCATGTGCCTATTTATGCCAAGTCTATACAATAACTATGCTTAAAGAAACATAGCAAGAAGATGAAGGATCCTCCAACTGTTCAAGTAATTGGTCAACTTGTAGACTTGATACTTGGAAGAGTTATTACTACCATGTATACAGATCTTGGTAGCCCCATTGTTCATGTGTACATTAAAAATATTTGTATTCCTAACACTCTAATCTATTTAGGAGCTACCATAAATGTTATGACCAAAGAAACCATAAAAAATATTAAATTGACCAATCTATGACAAAATCCTACAGTTCTCCAAATGGTTGATTGATCTATTTTCAAAGCTGAATGTATCTTAGAATATGTAGTCAATTATGTATATTCTCAGGAGTATCCAAAAGACTTTATGGTTTTGCAACCAAAATATAATCTTGGAGGTTACCCCTTAATCTTAGGCGGACCTTGGTTAGCCACTACTAATGCCTATATTGGTTTTAGATCCAGGGATATGAATATATCTCATGAAAACTCTACTAAGGATATCATCCTATATCCTCCTATTAAACCAATATCAGATCAAGAAACACCTATGTGGATGGTAAAAGGGGAAGGTGAAGATGAAAATATCCAAAATTTATTTATGGTTGATCTAGCCCTTGCTTTTAAAAATAAAACTGATAATGATATCATTTGTGATGCCATAATTGATTCTTATTCTAGCACCAACAATTTTGTGTGAATGTTGGAATAAGGGAATCCAATATATGACATAAAACAAGATTATAACCATATGCCTACCTATTTCTACCTTGCATCTCCTACAACAACCAATATGCCTGTAGAAATTAGTCCAAGAAAAACACTCAATATTAATCCTGACTAAAAAATCCACAAAAGCAACAACTCATTGATTTGTTGTGAAAGCATGCTAATGCATTTATATGGGATTACACTGACATGAAGGGAATCCATCCTGATCTCCGTAATCCACAAAAGAAACAACTCATTGATTTGTTGTGAAAGCATGTTAATGCATTCATATGGGATTGCATGCTAATGCTTTTACATGCATACGGAGATCAGGATGGATTCCCTTCATGTCAGTGTAATCCCATATGAATGAACATGAGGTTCATGAACCTAATGTTCATTCATATGGGATTACACTGACATG
>ML777066.1:150646-187263 GCA_009831015.1 Picea engelmannii | reverse complement strand
ATATATATATATATATATATATATATATATATATATATATATATATATATATATATATATATATACATATATGATTTTTTAGTCTAGGATTGATATTGAGTGTTTTCCTTGGACAAATTTCTACATGATAGATTCCCTTCATGTCGATGTAATCCCATATGAATGAACATGAGGTTGATGAACATTGATGTTGATGATATATATATATATATATATCATGTTCATCAATCAAGCCTACAATGCATGAAATAATGAAGGAAGAGATACCAAAATTGTTAAATGTAAAATTCATCTATCCCATCTCCAACAATCAGTGGGTATCACCCCTTGTCATAGTTCCAAAGAAAAATTGGAAATGATGAATTTGCATGGATTATAGGGAGTTGAACAAAGCCACTTCGAAGGATCACTTTGCATTACCTTTCATTGATCAAGTCTTAGATACCTTAGTAGGGAAGACATATTTTTCTTTTATTGATGGGTTTAGTGGATACAATCAAATCCAAGTAGCCCTGGAAGAAATATAAGACCACTTTTACCTACCCATGGGGAACTTTTTCTTACTAAGTATTTCCCTTTGGACTCTATAATGCACCAGCCACATTTCAATAGGTAGTACTAGGTAATTTTCTGATTTGATACATGATTGTCTACAAGTGCGCATGAATGACGTCATGGCTTATGGTGACAGAATTGAGGAAGCTTTAGCCAATCTAGAAAAAGTTATCATTAAATGTAAGGAAACAAATTTATCCCTCATCCATGAAAAATGCCACATGTTTTTTAACTAAAGGGATAGTTTTGGGACACCATATTTCACCTATTGGAATCAAAATGGATCCAACAATGATCTAAGAAATATCTGATCTTTCTATTTTGAAAATGCAAAAGGATGTTCAAAGTTTCTTAGGACATATTGGTTGTTACCATAGATTCATTGAAAATTTCACCAAAATTGTGTCTCATGTGTTTGCATTATTATCGAATGATGCAAAATTTATTTAGACTAACTAGTGTCAAACTTGAAACAAAAATTGTCTCAAGCACCAGTTTTAAGAGGGCCAAATTGGTCCTTACCATTTCATATATCAACAAATGCCTCAAACATAGATATTGGAGTGATTCTTTAACAAAAATAAGTGCAGAAGCCTTATGCCATTTATTTTATTGGTAAGAATGCAACTGCTACAAAATTGAATTACACAATGATCGAAAAAAAATTCCTTGTTGCAATATATTCTATTAATAAATTTTGGCACTAAATTATTGGATATCGTACATTTGTACATATTGATCACTCTTCTATTCATTACTTAATAAACATGCCGATTAATTAGGGTAGATTAACTAGATGGTTATTACTTTTGCAAAAATTTGATATCATCATTGTTGATAGGCCCTAAAAACAAATGTCTTTGCAGATTTGCTTTCTAGGATTACCAACGACGGTGAAGTTATTCTAATAGAAGATAATTTTCCTAATGAGCATATATTCATATTATCTACTAACACACCATGGTTTGTATATGTTCCTAATTATTTGGTTGCAAGAAAGCTTCCTATACATCTATCACCAAAGGAAAAACCAAAAAATATCAAACACAATGCAATATACTCGTGGGTTCAAGGATATCTCTTTTGCACATTGTCAAATCTCATAATCCGACATTGTTTTAGAGAGAATAAAGTTGATGAGATCTTGAAATATTGTCATGATGAACCTTTTGGATGACACTTTTCTGATAAGAGCATTACACACAAAGAGATACATCTAGGTTATTATTGGCCTACCATTTTATGAGATGTTAAAAAGTATGTGAGAAGCTATGACAATTGTTAAAGATTGGGACAACCTATTTAGTCCTATGAGATGCCACTATGGAATCAACTCATTGTGGAACCTTGAGAAATGAGCTTTAGATTTTGTGGTTCCTATCAACCCACCTTCCAAAAAGAATGTTCATATATTGGTTTGCACTGATCATGTCACCAAATGGGTCGAAGCAAAATCACTTACCAGGGCCACAAAACAAGCAATAATAGATTTTCTTTATGAGGAGATATTTATCTCCTTTTGTGTACCACAAGAAATTGTTACAGATTAAGGAACTCAATTCACTTTCAAACTCATTCAAGCTATTACAAAGCAATATTAGATTAGGAACATGGAATCTATACGTTATCATCCACAAGCTAATGGGATAGTAGAAGTCACCAACAAAGTTCCAGAGTCCATATTGACCAAGAATATGCAGATTCATCTCAAATATTGGACTAATAAACTTAGAGAATCTTTATGGGATTACTACACCACATGGCAGAATACCACATGATTTACCCCTTATGATCTTGTGTACAATAGTAATGTTGTATTTTCTGTTGAGTTTGAAGTTAAGGCACTCATAATTTCATTACAAGTTGAATTGAATTTGTCAAAAGCTTATAAGCATGGACTAAACCAAATCAATGAACTTGATGAGTTACATCAAGATGCCTTGCACAATAGGTATGTTGTCAACAATAGAGAGCAAAGCAACATGATAGATTCATTAGGAAGAAAAAATCATAGTTTTCATACTGTGCCCTCTTGTATGATTCCGGGTTTACATATTTCAAAGGTAATTTGTGTACCAATTAGTTGGGGTTGTATGAGGTAGATATTGTATATGACAATGGTGATGTCAAATTACACACCATAGATGAAAACCACATACCTCTTATGGCCAATGGCCATTGATTAAGGTTGTACTAGAAGCCATTGTCCAAAGATTCCTTTGTAAGAGATCTTAGTAATTGAACACATTTGGAGATTGTTAACATAGTGTCTATGCCATGTATGATTTCTATATCATGATTTTCTCAGTGTGCTTATAAGAAAAAAATAATAATTCCAACCATGAAAACCCTTTTTTGGGGGCACAACTGGACAATTAATATTGTTTGAAAACTAGCATGTTGGTAGACAATATTTGAGTTTCTTTTTTAAAGAAAGAGAGAAAGGGAACATCTTTGTTCCACTTTATCAATTATTCCTGGTTTTCATCATTTCACCATTTGTTGTAGAAGTCAATTTCATTGTTTGTTGCAAAACCTGATTTCATTGTTTGCTATAGAACTGCCTTTCATCAATTGCTACAAAACCGGGTGGAGTTCACTTTATCGATTGATGCAAATCCAGTTCAACACTTGTTGTACACCCTCGTTGTTGTGGATCTTGTATAATGTTGAATAACCTCATTTGTTGTGGATATTATCCTTGCAATGGAGTCTCATTTTCTACAAATATTCATTTGATGCAGAGCCTTGCTTGTTCTGAAGCCTTGTTTGTTATGGATCCATATTGAAAAAGCATTCATTGGTCACATCAACTGTCAAATACCACTCTTTCCACACTATTCCCGCAAATTGATTGATCCATACATCATTGTGTATCTTGGTAAGGTACAAAGGTATGCACCACCTCATTTGTACTTGAAATTTCATTAATTTTCCATTACCCTCACTTCTTTCGTCATGTTCCCAAGAGTGTTATGTCTTTAGGTAAGATGGAGACTCGTATTCAAGTCGTTATGGATATTTTGATGTCATCACACCTTGTCATCGTTCTTACCATTGTCTTACCCACCTTTCTCAAAAGTTTTTTACCGCCATCCTATGTGTTATACATGTCATGTTCATGTCCACTATGTTTTACTTGGTTTGGCCATTACCAACATCTTTTATGTCTCATGAATTGTTGTTTTTCATTTATATTCCTCGTTTGGTAAACCAGATGTCATTATTCTTGTCAATTGAACATTGTGTGCATGGTTTCTATTACTATTTCGAGACATTGTTCGTATGTTGTTACTCCAAGACATTGTGTGTTATTACTTCTGTCCATTTACTGCTAAACATTGCTACTCTACAATGGAAGGCTCTATTGTGCAATACAAACATGTAAGTTTGGCTCAGTTGCACAGTAATCCATAGGTATATCAAAGTTTCCTCCAAGAAGGTTGGATAACATATTTTCATAGGTTGCAAGGGTTTGATTCATATATTTCATTAGAGTTTTCTCAAAATCATTTATTTTTCATTTCTATTGTGCATGGGATTCATATTAGAATCAATGAAGAAACCATTTCTAGGGTGGAAAGCCTACCACAAACATGCAAGAGATGGTTTTGAAGAAAGGTTGTGCTGAATCAATCTCAACTTGATTTTTTTTATCAGTGATGAGACTATCACAAATGGAAATAAGGGTGTATAACACCTTTCCTTTTGTCATACATGACCAACTGTCGCATATTTTTTTCATAAGTACCTAACATGTGAAGGTAGGAACAACCTCTTATTTGGGTACCACTTCAAGTTTCCTTCACACCTACGACATCAAAGGTTGATCAAAATTCCCTACTTTTTGTTAAATATTCTACAACGATCAACTCAAAATGTTGGAGACACCAAAAACCCTATTGTAAGCGTCACCCTTCATGGGTTAATAAAATCATTGCTTTTAGATGCCTTATCTAGAAAAAAAATACGGGAAGCTTTCTTATAGATGACTCCTCAAATACAAAGAGAAGAAATGGTTGAAACAAAGGAACAACTAAAATAAGAATCAATGCAAAACAGGAGGAGGAGGATACAATCAAGCAACATCAAACTACTACTAATCAATATGAGCAAGAAGTGCATCCCTCAACTTCTATTTAGGACAATAGTGATGTTGATATTACTGGTGAATACCCTCCAAGGGAGAATATTCTTTCATGCCCCATTATTGAGGAAGTTCTTCATACCATGAGAAAAATATCATCAACAAAGAAAGAGACAGACCCATAATAGCTAGGATTTCAGTATATGTTCCAAAGAAAAAGAGGACCATATTTACTATTGCAACTGAAACAACAAGTGCTCTAGGCATAATTCATGTTTTTATACAAGAAATAACACTAAAAATCCCTATTCCAGTTGTCACACAAGAACTAGCTAAAGAACTTTTGTTGAATGCACCAACACCAAAAATCCCTATGGTTGTCACACAAGAACCAATAGTAGAATAAATAAATGAAGAAAATACCTATGAGACAGAGCTACTACTCTACAAGAACCTAATGCATAATAAGTTTTTAAATAAGCGACCTCTCCTCAAGAATTTCAAGAAAAAATCATAGAAGTGGGCGAAGATTAGTTTGATAGTCCTCTACTTAACTTTTTAGGAGAAAAAATCGTGGCTTTAGGATATCATGGATATCCTACCATAGAACCTTCCAAGAAAACAATAAAAAGGATCCCTAGCTTCTTAGTAGGTAAGCTACTAGGTAAGAAACTGAAGGCTCTCATAAAGAAGTTAAATGGGCATAAGTTGCATGATAGGCTAGACACCCTTGTCTAGGCTCTCCACATGCTCACTTGGTCACTTTCTTTTGAAGGTGACCATGGTAACAAAACAATTGCTACAAAAGCAATGGATGCATCAATTGCTATGGAAACAATAGATACAACTATTTCTATGAAAACATCACCGAAAACTAAAATTTATGAGTTGATTACCACTTATCATGTTGAAACATCTTCTAAACCTATTGGGTCCACTACATAACTCATTGGATCCATTACAAAACCTATTATATTTCTACATAACTTTTTGGATCACTTATTGAACCTATTGTCGAAACTGATCCTGAATTGGTAGATGATGCTTCCACTGACATAATAGATCATCTTGTTGTCGATTCCATTGGTACATGAAGGATTGATGAAATAGTTATAGAGGTAGCTACTATTGATGATCATCTAACATATGCTACAAAATGTATTACTCACACTATCCTTTCTATATGAGTACAAACAAAAGAACAATGGCATCTTCCATCCATTGTCCATAATATGGAGACTCAAACTTAAGTAGATCCCATTAAACGCACTATACAAACAACAGAAATACAAAAAACATTCCATGGACAACAATGACTCCATTCAAGTGTTAACATTGAAAGCATATATTTTGAAATGGAAAACCACAATTATGGCTTATGACAAGGGTATATTTTCTCTTACAGAACATAGAAAATTCATACACAATATAAGGGAGAGATGGACTGATTTTATTACTCTTGATATAATAAAGTGGGATAATTATAAAGGGGACATAAAGAGAGTTTTGGAGCTTGAAGCAACAATGAAAACACTAAGGGTAGAGAAACTAAATTTAGGTACCCTTTCTCAATATATTCTCATTTGAAGATGGCCTTTGCTTTCCTATTCCATATTTTTGCAAGAACACCATTTCTTATTTTAGCTCAGAGATATAGTTGAGGATATACCTTATGACATTAGGCCTATGAAAACATTCTTGGAAGTATTTTATAGTAGTAATGAAGAGGACAAAAATTTGTTATGTGAACTATATCCACACAAAATCCTCGTCATTCATGACCTGAAATGGAATCCCAACCCTTTTTTTGGTGATGTGTAGTTGAGATCCTTTACCTCTTTCATGAATAATCAATTGCAATGGAATCATGCTCAGTCCACTATTGAGCATAATCAATAAAATTGCAACATTTGGATATGCGAAGAGTATCCCCATCCTCCTATTGTAATTACAACACATCAAGAATTGCTCAAATCACCATAAAGAGTATTAATACTCACATAATCCAAACAAGAAGTAATATTTTCTTACACCAGACACATTGGTCAAATAAATATGAATGTTATGTTAGCCAATAAATGCGGATGGGAAAATTCTAATGAATACACCAAAAGGAAACATTCTTTGAGCTATCCAAACTTCAATGAGGCATTAACAAGGGTGGACAAATATATCAATTGTTTAAGGAGATGTGATTGGAGATGGATAGGGCTTAAATTACATTTTCCCTTAATTTTTTTTACCTGCTCAAATATATCATATTTTCTATGAATTAGAGCCTCAAGGAGTAGCCTGACTTTGGTAGATCATTGAGTGAAATGTTGGATACAATGCAATGAATGAGAAAGGACAACATGCTTACAATCTCAACAACCTTCATCAAAGATATTCATACTTTGACTTCGACTCATATTGATTACAGGGTCACATGAGGACATGCAACAATTTCATTTGGGGAGAATGATGGGAATGTATTTTGGCATGATTATATCACCTTTTTCTTCTTGTTTCCATGCCTCACTATTCCTTTTTCACTCTCTTTTAACCATAATTATACCCATTTCAACTCAAAACCCACTCAAGTATACTTTGCTCTATTTATCTGACATTTTAATGAATTTTGTAAGTACATTTAGTAGGAATGGTATCTTTTGTGCCTAACTTGTAGATGAATTGCTACATATTGGATTCTTGCTACAAAAGTAAAAAATAATATGTTGCGGAAGAAAAAATTGCTACAGATCCATGAGTAATATTGTTTGCTATAGATCCAAGTATAGTAATATTACAACACAAGTGCTACAAATCTGAGTTGTCAAAAGTAGTGTTGTGACTCCCAATCATCAAGACCGTGGCTGCAAATCTAAATCAACAAGAATGACACCTGTCACCTATTGTGAGTTTCTCAAAAGTGCATGTTAGTTGTTAGGTTGTTGTAGAATTTTGTTATTATAGAAATTCATTAACAAAATTGTTATGAGTAATGTGCAGATGGCTCTTGCGGTGGTTGTGAAGCATATTCAAGAGCAATTACACTCTGTTATTTTCTAGCAACAAATCCATTTGCATATTTACTTTAGATACCCTATTTTTATAACTGTTGTTAATTAAACACTTTGTTTTCATTTAAATGTTGTCACATAATTTAGAATCCACTTGAAGAATTAATTATTCTTCAAGTCTGCAACTCTTATATTGTCATTTAATGGGTTGTTAATCAATTAAGATAAGAAATCTGTGTTTTCTCTTAGATAGAAAAGAGAGATAGATAGAGAGGAAAGTAGCTAGAGAGGAAGAAGACAAGAAGATATAGAGTATCATTGTAGTCTACACTTTTTGAATAAAATATAGTTTCTTGATTTTGTGTGTGTCAAATTGATTACCGAAGTAGACTAGGAACTATAGAATTCTTCATCATCTTGCTCCACTTGATAAGGGTCCACTATGGGGAGGAATTGTTGTTGTTACTCTTTTTTTTACTTATTTTTTGTTATTCATTTTATGTTTATGTTGATGTATTGTATACTTACTTTATGCATCTGATTACTTAAATGTTTGCTTAATATCATTTTTTTTTAAGTTTTGTTTATGATTTGAAGTGTGTGTGTGTGTGTGTGTGTTTCAACAAGCATTAACTTTATCATTTATTAGTTAATGGTCTATTGCTACAGGTCTCATGCTATAGAACCTATGAGTACAAATCATTGGTTGTTTCTTTCTTTTAGTCAAATAGAATTTGATTTCTACATAAATGATAATGTCACGATTAAGTTGTCCAATTAGTTAATTAATTTTTGAGTCTTGCATATATTTTGCATGATACCTTGCAAGATTTACCAACCATGTGTTGATAATTAAATGTACTAGTAAGATATATGTTCTATTGGAAATTAATATGGCATATAGTAGACTTGTCAAAATGTTCAACAAAAATGACTAGCTCCCTAATGATAGCCCCTAAATCTTACTGATACTAAGAGGTTACATCAATGATCCCTTCAATCAATCCTTGATTGAAAGACTTGTGTCTCCAAGATCCCTATAATCAAGGTCCTAAGTTATAGGGATCAAATCCCTTTCTAGATTGACTTCCTTGAGTCACTAATTTGAATCGATCATGTTAGATTTGGTGCCTTGGGTGATTAAGGACTTGTCAATTCTTTGGAGGTGGATGAGGGGACACAATCCCTATTTCTTCTCATGTAATGTTGGAGTAGGACCCCTTCTTGATTCTACTAGTTTGGAGCATGGGTAAATATAACATGTAGACATCCATAAAATCATAAAAACCATAGTTAAAATAAGACACAACACACACTCAATCATCCAACACATTCTATCAATCAATCAATTACACAAAACCCCTATATTTATATTAATCATGGTCATGAAAGATTTTTAAGATACAAATATGATCAAAATATCTCAGAAGTGGGCCTCATGATACAACAATGGAGAGGGCCATCAAGTGGATTTATCTTCCTGCACTAACAAAATTTTCATGATTCTTAATGTAATTTGTTTTGTTAATTTATTATTTATTTTATGTTAAATAATAAAATAGGGAATGTTATACAACAATGGAGAGGGCCATCAAGTGGATTTATCTCCCTACAGTAACGAAATTTTCATGATTCTTAATGTGATTTGTTTTTGTTAATTTATTATTTATTTTATGTTAAATAATAAAGTAGGGAATGGTTTTGTTTGACAATGATAATGATAAAATATGTTATCATTTAGTCAAATACATGTTTCTAATAATGTTAAGCGTGTCCCTTAGTGGTTATGAACCTATCAAATATGTTGGCCACTAAGAGTCCAATAATCTATCTTTCTTGCGAGACCATATTTGAATAATTATATTAGTTAATTAGAGTTATGCTAGTTAGTCCAACATGTCGTATCATTATATTTCAAACTTGCTTTCACATCCCCTCACATTTAAATGCATTGCTTTTAAATTATTATTGCAAATCACATAAATATCTATGTTTATTCCTAAAGCGAATCTTTCATCACAAAAAATTCACATCCAACTCTTATCCTTCATTATAGGAGTCATTTGTCTATTTTAAACTAGTGAAAAAAACTTATCACATAAATTTATAATTTATAGAATTAATAGTTTTTGAGAATATTTTTTTTACCTTTAAAATTGATTTTGCTTCCATTTTAGGGGAACAAGATAATTAATAGTTTTTAGAATATTTTCTTACTTTTAAAATTGATTTTGCTTCCATTTTAGGGGAACAAGATTAGATAGCATTGTAGTGAGCGAGATGCAAAATTTAATTTTTAATTAAATCATGATTAAATATTAATTAATTTATTTATGAGGTTTTGGCTACATTATTTTTAATCGATAAGAAATTTATTAAAAATAATAAAATACATAATAGTTATGAAAAATAATTTTACGTAAGTATAGATTAATAAACAATCAATCACAACATATACAAAAATTAAAAACATATTCACTTCTCTTCCCTATACTTGAGGCATATTTCTCTTAGAGTCTTTCCTTATTAAGAATTCAATAGAAGAAGAAAAAATAAATATGACATACCCAAAACATTCATACACGAGAAATCAATGTTTTAAGGAGAAACCTCAAGGGGAAAAAACTCCAATATATTCTAAAATTTAAAATAAGTTAACTAGTAAGTGTTTACTTGGATCACCTCTCGAATTTTACATTCATAGTGTTTTGCATATACAAATGCCTTACACTTCTAATCTTATAGAGAAATCACTCCACTATCAATTGTTTATCATCTAATAATTTGTCCTACCTACTACGACTTACAACACATAAGGCCACATTCACAATATCTAATACTTCCATCTTTCACAAAAAAAACTCTTAGTCAAACATGATCTTTTACTCAACCTCCATAGTCTCATTGTTCAATCTCCAACCCAGATTATGACATCTTTTATTGTCTCCTTCATAGATTCCATAAGATGACCAAAAGAATATTGATTTGGCTTACACAATCTTCTCAACTTTTCATTTCTACCAAAAATATGTTAAGATATCCAGTGCTTCTACCACATCCTCTTCAACCAACTTCCACCAACCCTTGATCTCTCATTGTCTACATCCTTATGGGCCTTCTCCAAAGAGTTTGTTACTATGTTTCCTCTTCTCTGCCTATTACTTAAACAATTTATTCACCTTCTATAGGTAATTCATTGCCAACTACCCAAAGACATTGAATTTATTTGATGATTGTTGTTTATGAGGCTGTGTATCTAATCATCACCCACTTGGTCATTCTATAAAATTTAATATATGCATCCTCCAAGAAAATGTTATGCTTGGTTGATTCCATGAAAACTACTAGTTGTGTGCTAGTTGACCAATAATTCCAATTGACTTAGTTCTTAGTCATCTAACCACTCATCAATTATACTTCCTCAAAAAATAATCAATAAATATTAATAGGACCTATCAATACTCTTGTCAACATGCTCCATTAAGATGCATTCATTGATGGCGTCAATTAACCCAATGTGTTCTTCTATTTCATTCTCCTTAGTCGATCAGTAACTCAAAAAAGTTCTAAGTCAAGTCACTCTCCTTCTTAGCCTATTTTTCCTCAACCAAGTTAAGCTTTAGTCAAATTTTGATCTTGGTCGACTATTTGACATTTCATACAATGCCTTACCCTCCAACACTATTCACTTTCTCTATTTGACTTCTTTTTTTATCAAGATCCAATTTGGATTAGACCTCCCCTTTTAAGTCATTTTTTAGTCTATCAAAAACTTTAACAATTTCTAGCGCCTAGTTCTTTGAAAAACTCTTTTGATACAAACTCTTATCTCACCTTCGTCAATTTAATCTACTTGTCAAAAATTGAAAAAATATTTGGGTTCACTTATGAAGCCTACCTTTCACGAGTTTGTCTCCATTGTGAGTCTTCCCAATCCAAAATATTGATGTTGTTCAACCTCTAAAGTATACCTCTATTGAGTTTTCTTTCTTTACTTGGTTTCCCATGCTGGTATATCCTTTCTATAAGGTTTTCCCATGCTTTTCATGTGGGGTTACCAAGAGATTTTTTCAATCCCATTTGTCCTTCCCTAGGGATTTCCCATGCTTGTATCATTGTATGCTTCCTACAATCATACAAAACAATAACCTTGGGAATTTTATACCCTTGTCTTCTCATACAACTCATCCCTCCATCAATCACGTATATTTGGTTCATGAGACATATCCCAAAGATTATAGTTGACCAAAAAAACAATTCGTACTAGCTCTCACAACAACAATTGTATCATCCCTCCAAGAGGAGTCCTTGCAAATTCTTGGATGTAATAATGAAAAGGGTTCCTTTGTATACATATTAGTGCTAGATACTTATTCTAAACAAGGTGGGGCTTCTTCTTCAATCTTTTTCTTCAAGTTGACTAGCACATCTTCCACTTATCTTCCCTACATTCTAGGAATATTCCTCTTATATTCTTTCCTTGTTAAGAATTCAATTTAATAACCAAAAAAATACAACGTACATAGAACACTCATATGTAGGAATACAATGTTTTAAGGAAAACCTTCATGGTGAACAAACTGCAATATATTGTAAAATCTAAAATAACACTACTAGTGAGTCTTTACAAATGCAAACTTGCATCAACTATAGAAGTTTGCATTCACTAGGTTGCATATACAAATGTCTTACACTTCAAATCTTCTAGAGAAATTGCATGGATATCAATTGTTTCCCATATGAGAATTTGTCCTTCCTACTGTGGCTTCCAACATATATTGCAATGCTCAAAATGCCTAATATTTCTAACTTTCAAAACAAAATGATTAGTTAGTCATGACCCTTCAATCAGCTTCCAAGATATGATTGGTCAAAATCCAACTTAGCTTAAGGCTTCTTATGTAGGTTCTTTTACGAATTTTATTGGATCACAAAAATAAAATTATTTTTCTTATATAATCTTCTTGACTTTTATTTTCTACCAAAACTATGATAACCCCCACAATGATTCTACAAAGTCAACATATGCCAACATATGCCAACCCTCGTTCTCTCATAGTCTATATTTTTATGGACCTTCTATAAAGAGCTAGATATCACCATTCCTCTTCTCTCCCTTTTAGTCAAACAATCGATTCAACTTCCATAGGTCATTTGACACCAACTACCTAAATACAATGACTTGATTCAATGGTTATTTTTGAAGAGGCATACCCATGGTATGCGTGTTCTTGTTGACATATAGTCATCATCCTTCTTCTTCATTATATATAGGTTAAGGTATGTGTCCTCCAAGAAACTATTAGCTTTGGCTACTTCCATGAAAACTACTATTTATGTGCTATTCAACCAAGAAATTCAATCAAATTAGTCCTTAGTCATTAAAATTGTTTGGAAAATCCATAGTAGTCATTTTGAATCTGTCAACATTTTAGTTCGCCAACCAGATCCATCATCAAGACAAAGAGTCAAGTAGAAGAAGATGCAACCTTTCTAATAAATATGGAAAAGAGTATAGACTAGAAATCCCTAGAAAACTACCTATGTTGACTCCAAGGTTGAAAAAATAAAAAATAAAAATTAATAATACAACTATACTATAATGTTAAAGAGGTGGAGGAGGAATTGGGGAAAATGAATATTGTAGTCTCAGAAGAAGAGGACCAATTAAGACGGGGTAGGAAAAATGGTGGGGAATTCAACTTTAAAGAAGCTCGAAATTACATCGTGGACCAACAAGAAGATCCGGTGCAACATTGGGGAAAGATTTGGGGCAGGCCCAGTGGCCAAAAATCAAAATGTTCAAATGGCTAGTTCTTCACAACCGAATTTTAACCTGAGAAAACCTAAGGAAAAGGGGTTTCATAGGCCCATCACGATGCCACCTCTGTCAAGCTAAGGAATAAACAACGAATCACCTCCTCAATGAATGTAATTACACAATAGAGATCTGGGATTGGGCGACATGGAACTTTTTCTAGTCCAATAGGAACCGAGGTAACATCAACGCAACCATCAATAATTGGAATGAGAGTTATAGTGAAAATGAAATGGTGAACCTGTGTTGGAATCTCACGTCGGGGATGATCATATGGGCAATATGGAAAGAAAGGAACCGACGCATCTTCAGGAATGAAAGTCTTCCAGAAGGTAAAATCAAGGAAGCAATAATTTCACAAATACAAGAAACGGTTTAGAGCCGCAACTACCAAACGGGAAAAGCGCAACTCATAGGCCAGGACTCTCGCGTATTGGAATATTTTCACCTAAAAAATGAGTGCAACAACACACAGGTAGGGAAACCATCGCAACTCCAAATAGGAGAGTGCAACTGGACACCCCCTCCGGTAGGGTTCCTCAAGTTGAATTTTGATGCGGTGGAAAAAGGTAACCCAGGAATGACAGGGATGGGAGGGGTGATCAGAGACAGTGGTGGTAACATAATCCAACTGTTCGCTAGGAGTATGGGAAACTCAACCAACAACGCAGTGGAATTTGGAGCTTTGGAGCTTGGCCTCGAAATTCTAAGTCTCAAAAGGATGACGAACACTATCGTGGAAGGTGACTCCACCTTGGTTATCAACACGGCGAAAAGACTCCAAAATGGCACCAAAGTGGGCAAGGTTCAGAGACACTGGCACCTAGAACATTCTCAACAAAAAATCCAGGAGCATCTGAAAACGCTGAACATAGTGGAGTTGCGCTGGGTACGCGGGTCATCAAATGGCCTGGCAGACAGAATCACCAATGAGGGGGTTAACAAGGAAGGACCGGAACTAGACACTACCTGGATCAACATTCCAAATGGACAATTTAGAACAGAATGCATCCAATTAGAGACAAAAGATCGTGAAGGAAACTTAAGCAAGGAAGGTCATGTTATCACTCCAGGAAACTCTCCTAGGCTGTAAGTCAGAGATGCCTGGTAACTAACTCTTTTTGGGAAATATTTTCTTTAATATTTGATGTGGTTTTTGGATCAAGATGAATATATAGGGAATGAACTGTGTTTTCAAGACTGTCTAGGAATGCAAAATCTCACAAGGCCTTCTAATAATGCAGTCAGACAAGGTTTGATTACATGGGGAAGAAAACAGCTATTGAACCAGATTATACTTCATACAAACAAGCACAATGGGTTTAATAACCAAGGAAATAACTTATGATTATCAACTAAAACAATCAACCAGTGAGATGGCAGTCACTTGCAGATTGAATGAGCATCAATAAAGAACATTCACTCATAAGATATCAGAGAACAGAAAGAGAAAATCTGACAACACAACTGAAGGAAGCTTGTAATCTTTCACATAATAAGAATAAGTCTTTTGATTACAGTAGCAGCATGGTAGAACCCAAAATCGAACCCTTGGTTCATCTTCTATTCCAATATTTATATCATTACAAAACAGTTCTAAGATCCTGAAAACATGGATCAAATCAACTAAAAATAACAAGTCAAAATATGTTGCAAAATAAGTGGGATGCTTCCTCAAAATGAGGCCAACCCCAGATTTGTCTTTATTGATTGTTGGTGAAGTGTAGAACAGCCTACCAAGGCTACATGATCATCCCCAAATGGAGATCAAGTCGAGTTTGTTGATGTGGAAAAGTATCCTGCTTTTCTGTTCAAATGAACGCGTTCATAGGCCTTTGGAATACCTCTTTTCTCCATTCTTTGTCAAAAATAACTGCTGGGATGAACTTGATAATTCATCAGTCATTCATTCGAAATGGTATTGAAACTTTTTATCTCAAAAATCCTCGATCTGTGTAAAAAATCATCCAATTCTAGACACACAGGCTTTCGTTGGTTACCTGGGACAATCTTTGGATGAGTTATCCACCGAAAGCGCCTGTTTCGGTGGTTAATGAGCACATTGAAGACTCACCTAAACCATCGAAAGTTGCACTTTGAATAACTTTCAAAACTGCAAAAATGTTTTATCCTTGCTCCTCTTTTTACTGCTCAAGCTTTCTTAGATGTTGCAGTCCTGGTTCGTGCAGATCTACGAACCTTTGTTGGCTGTGTAGGAAGTCCTAGCTCATCCATTATAGTTGTGGCTAGATTGGCCAAAGTGTCTAACCCAGTTTGTTCCTCCTCTGGTGATTCAAACTTCTTTAGCTTGAGCCTCAGAATTCTGAGTTGCCTGTATAATTTCATATTTTCTCTGATCAACTCTTTGTTTCTATCTTTGATTGTATCGTGTTTTTCTTTAAGAGTTTGATTCTCTTTGAACAGTTCAGCGTTTCTCTCAATGAGGTCTGTGTTTGCTTTTTTGATTACCCTCTCAAGTACTTCCATCTCATAAATCTCTCACAGAAGCTTATTGATCTTCTTAGTCTTACCTTTCTTAGGCCTGCTTGATGAGGCTTCTGCTTCTGGTTGCCTGTGAATCTCTGGAGGATTTGATGAAGGTAAATTTATCTTCAAATTCACATCATGTTTGATCTGCAGGTTGTCCTGTGTTTTTGACATCCCCTGCTCTGAATCAGAGTCACTATAAGGTAGGTTGAGAAGGTGTTTTCCTGTGACAGGGTTTTTATCTTGAAACTGTAATTTCCTCTTGATTCCTCCCTTCTTGCTGGGTGATGTTTTTATAGAATCTCTAGGCATTGAGATTCCTTTCCTCCTCCTATGACTACTCTTGGGAGTAGGATCTTTTCTGCCTCTAGCCTTTTTAGCTTTTATCTCTGGAGGTCTTTCTGTCTGAAACTCATTCCAAAACAAGAATAAACCCCACTCAATTTGTTTCTTCTGCAGGGCTTCTTTCACAAGGAGGGTAATCAGTCCCTGATGTGATAATCTGCTTACAACTTTGGCAGGTTGAGATTTTACCTGTCTTTCCATCTTAGTCAGGGTCTTATAAAAGAAATAAGGCATGTTTAGGTGTTCTTTGCCAGTGAAATGGTTCAAAAATTTAAAATGGTAATACATGACACTGTTGTAGCGCCCCTCACAGGTGATATACACCAAAATTGCCCTCAGCAGGACCTGCCACTTTGGCTCCAAATAGGACATGGGAATGTCCTTCTTCCAGGTCAAAGCTTTATGCACTGGTAACAGATACGACCTGAACTCAACATTTGAAGGTGAGGAGGTTTTAAACCAACAGTCCCCCGTTCTGGATAACCCTGTGTATTCGGCAATAGCTGCTTCATCTATAATAAACTCCTCCCTGCCAATTTTAGCAATCCTTCCATCATAGGAGAGGGAAAATGCTTCGGCCACTTGTTGGTGAAAGGTTGTCAACTTTTCACAGTATGTGAAAACTCCAGCCTGCTTAAAACACTCTGCAACCTCTGGATGAGATTCAAAATACCACATGCCATCGACTTTGGATCTCAAAGCAGGACTTGCTTTTGACATGGCTCAATGTTGACTGTGTCTGAAACTGTGGGCAACAAGGGGTTTGGGAAACAATGGTTCTGGGAACTAGGGATACAGTCGATATCACTTATGAACAAACGGTGAAATCAGCTGACAGAGCATAGGATTGATAAATTTACTAAAATACCGACCCACTCTCGAATGACAGTCTAACTGGGGAAAGCTGAATCTTCAAATTTTCGGGGGCAATTGTATTTATGAAACTTTGAAAAGAACTAGTTTCCAGTCTTACCTGATAATCCGACCGGATTTCCTTGACTCGGGATGCTGGCTGAACTCGAAGACACCTTGCCAATCGCCAGAGAAAAGCGAGATCGAGATTTTGAAAACACGATTTTGCTGATACAATCGCGTGCTTGTAGTTGTCTTCAACGATCCTCGGGCTTCTTTATAATACATTGCGTTTCCAAATGAAAGAATGACCTGGTAATGAAGATTGATGTATCTGCCACTGAAAAGGAGGGAAGTTCCGTGCAGTCGTATCTGGCAATCCCACTCTACATAGATTTGAAATGATTAATGGAATGGATAAGACACAGGTGCTTCGAACCTTTCGGATGGACGCCACGAACTTGCATCATCTCCCACATGGTTAGTTTTCGGTGGTTGCATTTCTAATCATTGCACCGATTTTTGACATCTGGCTCGTGCGAAAGCATGAGATTTCTTTTTTCCCATTCAAAACAATTTCGGTGGTTACTTGCCTTCTGCGTGGAACCTTTATCCGCCGAGAATGAAAACTTTCAATGGTTAATGAGCTCAGAGGAGGCTCGCCTAAACCACCAAAACCTGATATTTTTCTTTTTTCTTAACTGAACCAAAATCAACATGACTTTTGAGATCATTTTGGAAATACAGACTTTCTAACCTATTGATAGAAATTTAGAAATCAAATTTAGGAACCAACCTATCATCTAAAAATAAAAACAAATCTACTAATTTATTTGAGGAGTTAACACTGGCTCCTATTGGGGATGAACACCTCCCTGCGAGGTTTCAAGAACCATAGAATCAATGCCTTTCCTGAAAAAGAACCTAAAAACTGAACTATCTGCTAGTGTTTCCATTGGGCATGGAGTTATTGAAAAATTAAAAACTAAGACTATTTACAATGTCTAGGATTTGCAGCCTTAGACGAAATAAAGTTTTAGAAATCACCCGTTTACCGGGCCACTGAACACTTCCTCACCCTCCAGATTCTGCAGAATGAAAGTGTTATTATTTTGAACCTGAGTAATCATAAAAGGGTCTGTCCACAAGGAATCGAACTTGCCATGCTTGCCTTTCTCCTGACGAAGGTCATCCCACTTTAGAACCCAGTCACCGATCTGAAAACTGTCCACCTTCGCCTTTCTGTCAAATGTCTTTTTGATCTGCATCTGATGTGCTTCTGATCTATCCACTAACTGTTCGCGAGCTTGCTGCAGTTCCACCAAGTCCAACATCCTTCTTACCATGTCATTTTGCTCAGTCTTCTCTTCCTGAAAGAACTTGGCCACAGGAAAAACTAACTGAACAGGAAAGATAGCATCAGTCCCATAAACCAGCTTGAATGGGGAAGTTCCTATAGATTTTTTAACAGTTACTATGTCTGCCCACAGAGCAAACTTCAATTTGGAATCCCAATTCTTTTTATTTTCTTCTAACAGTTTTCTTATGATTTTGATCAAGCTCTTATTTGACGATTCATCCAAGCCATTACCTTGAGGATAGTATGGAGTAGAGTGTACCAGCTGGATGGCCATTGACTCACACATGTCTACCAATGCTTCTGCTTTAAACACTGCTGCATTATCTGCCACCAGTCTCTTGGGACATCCAAATCTGCTCAAAATATTTTCATAGAGGAATTTTATGACCACCTGATGTGTAGCATTCCGGGTGGGGATCACCTCTATCCACTTTGTGAAGTAATCGGTGGCTACCAAAATCCACTTGTGCTAGCCACTGGATGCAGGATTTATTTCACCGATGAAATCCAAACCCCACTGCTAGAAAGGGCCATTTACCACAATAGGCCTCAGGGGTAAAGATTTGAGCTGCTGCTTACCGGTAAATCTTTGGCATTTGTCACAAGATTTGATGAATGCGCACACATATGCGAAGAGGAAAGGCCAATAATATCTGGCTCTCAGGATCTTATGGGCAGTAGTCTTCCAATAATGATGACCACCACAAACAGATGAATGAAACTGATGGGTCACTTTGTCAGACTCTTCTTTATCTAAACACCTGAGAAGCATACCAGCAGGGTCTCTCCAATATAGCAAATTGTTACAAATGCATAATTTGATAGCTCTGAGCTTGAGAGCTCGAGCTTGATTCAAACTGAGTTCAGGAGGAACTTCAAGCTTTTGCAGAAAATGTATGATGCCAGAATACCATTCACAGGAGGACAAATGCTCTGCCACTTGCTGACTATCATGTTGCCCTTCTGCTGCCAAATCTGTCTGCAAATTTTCTGAAATTTCTGCTATGAAATTAATATCCAGCAACTTATGATTTTCTTCTGCTAAAAGCTTGGTGAGGCCTTGGCCTTTTACCATCTTGGTGGGATTTACTTCGATATTGAATTCTATCATCTTTTCTATCCATCTCGCCCTTTTTTCGTCGATATCCGGCTGAGTCAAAACATCTTTTACAGAAGACGAAGGAACATATGCGATGACCTTTGAATGAAGGATATAAATTCTGAATGATTTTAAATCTTTTATAAGAGCATAAGCTTGTTTCTCGATAGGGTTGTACCTTAGCTCAGCATCCATGAGTGTCTTGTTGGAGAAGGCCATGGGATGATCAAAATTTTCCTCGTCTTTCTGAAGTAGGACTGCTGCCACTGTGTCATAGGAAGCAAAGGAAAAGACATAGAAAGTCTTGTTGTAATCTGGGCTGATCAGAATCGGAGACTCGATGATCGCTTGCTTGATATCCTGAAAAGAGTTTCTCGCGTTGTCTGTCCATTTTACCTCCGCCCCCTTTTTCAGCATGCAGGTTATGTGTTTGACTAATTCAGCAAAATTAGGCACAAACCTTCTGACGAAATTTATCTTACCAAGCAATGACTGAATGTCTTTCTTTGACCTCGGCAAGGACAACTTTTGAATGGCCTCCAGTCATGCTGGATCAATCATGACACCTTCGGCTGAGACAATGTGACCCAAGAGCTTACCCTTTCTTAGAGCAAACTGGGATTTCTTGGGATTTAATGAGATCCCAAACTGTCTGCACTTTAAGAATACTCTTTTCAGATGTTTCAGATGCTCCTCATGGCTGCTGGAAAATACTGTAATGTCGTCAAGTTATATGACGACAAACTGGTCTTTTTCTCCCACAAACGCTATATCCATGGCCCTTTGGAATGTGGCTCCAACGTTCATTAATCCAAAGGGCATCTTGGAGTACATAAAGGTACCCCAAGGAGTGGTGAATGCGGTCTTCCACTGGTCATCAGGGTGGACAACAATCTGATTGTAACCGGAAAAGCCATCAAGAAAGGACATGACCTTTTCCCCTGAGATCCTTTGTAACAAGTGTTCCATCTTAGGGAGAGGATAGTTGTCCTTTTTAGAGAATTTGTTCAAGTTTCTGAAATCTACACACAATCTAACCTCACCATTCTTCTTCCTTACGATCACCAGATTGGAAATCCACTTGGAATATCTCAAGGGAACTATGATCTTGTCATCTAAGAGTTTTTTAATTTCTTTCTCAATCACTGGCAGCAGAAGAGGACTGATAGGCCTGAGTTTTTTCCTAAATGGAACAATGTCTTTTTCAAGAGGTATCTTATGCTGAATAATGTCGGGATCGTAAGTCTTTAAATCACTATATTTCCAAGCAAACACATTAGAAAATTCTTTCAAAACACTACAGTATTTTGACTTCTCATCAGCAGTCAATTCAAAAGACAAATTAATAAACTTGGGCTGGCTTTTACCTCCTATGTTATTCTCTTGAACAGCTGGATCTTTCTCCTTTTTGTCTGGCTGGTAAGAGACATCATTCTGATCGAACAACCTTTCCAGGGGTACCAAACCTCGGGGTATATAGTTGTTTGGTAACTGAATGATGTCATGCTGGCCCAACTTCTTCTTTAGCTCAAGTTCCTGTGATTCTCCTTCATTAAGATTCTGTTAATCAATGTGCAAATTAGAAAACTCATCCACCACTTGTAGAAATTTGTTGAGTTCATCATCATCTTCAAAGACTTTCCAATATTTGACATTATCAGGTAAGGAGGGTCGATATTTTACTTGAATCTCATAGCTGAGCTTAGGGGGCAGGGGAGGAATGAATGTGCTAGCTGAAACAACAAGAGAATTAGCGAGCTGATTCATATCCCTTTGTATGTATGAAATTTCGAAAACATAAAAAGAATCACGCAGCTTCCATATCTCGTCTTTGTAGGCTTTTAATCTAACATGCTTAGCTTGAAAGGTGATGTTTACATGTTGCACGATGAGGTCTGCATCTCCCAATACCTTCAAACCTTTTATCCCCATCTCTTTGGCTGAATTTAATCCCAACAGCAGAGCCTCATACTCTGCTATGTTGTTAGTGGTTCTGAAGTCAAGCTTGAAAGACAACGATGTGGTCTCCTTTGAAGGAGAGATCAGCACTACTCCAGCACCTGCTGAGTCTCTAGTGCTGGCCCCATCGAAGTACATAGTCCAGACTGCAATGTTTTCACCTTCAGCCTGCTGTTCAATAGGCTTCATGAGCTGCATAGGATTTGATTGACCGTCATCAATCTGAAGGATGCATGAGCCAAAATCCGTATCCACAGCATAGATAGGATGATTGACGGAATTCTTTCCATCGCTGATGATATAAGCAAGTTGGTTTTCCCTGTAAAGTCTTTTCATTTCCCCTCCAAACACTGGAATCGTAGCATAGGACAGATCCATCTGTAATGTACCTCCTAATCTCTTTCCCCATGAATGAGACAAAAGAATCCCAAACTTAGGTGGAATATCAGCAACCACCACGTCCATAACCATGCTCCTCATCGGCAGTTGTGCAAGGTTTATGACCATATCTTTGATGAGGCCAAGACATCTGACTTTTCTAGAGTCAAAGGATAAAAGGTCTTGATATGGTTTAGTGACTTCGAGACCAAGATCATCCATCACAGCCTTAGGCATAAGGTTATGCGATGCCCCAGAATCGAGCAAACAATTGTGAAGGATTTTGTCATGAACATTTAGTGAAATGTAAAATGGTGGACAAGTATCGTCACGGTCTTCTATCATGGGCCCTATGGTCACTTTAGGCTTATCATCTTGTAGGTTATTGAAATCATCTGATGGTGAAGACTTAGGCTCAAGAGACTTTAAGATGGCTGCTTTAAAGGTTTCATTCTTCATGAGTTCAGTTAAAGGCATGGGTATTTTAACCTTTTGAATTTCATATTCAAAATTGAAAGAGAGAGATGGTATGTCTGAAACTTTTACCTCATGGGATGGAGCTTTGAGGCTGACTTGTTCCTTGACTGGGGGCTGAACTTGTTTCTTCAATTGTTTGGCTGGAAGGTGGGTCTGTTTTTCAAGAGCGGGAGGCTGCTTGGCAACAACTTCTTTACTCTTTACAGGAGCAGAGTCTTCCTTGTTCTCCCCAGGAGCAGTAGTGGGTGTTTTTGGAACAACATTCTTCTTGGACCTTAGATTGTAACCCTTTTGATCATCTGTCAAGTAGACAGCCCCTTCAACACCTGCCTCTTGAATTTGTTGATCCATCAGAGCTTCTTCATAATCTACCTGTGTTAAGAATGAAGACTCATTCTCATCACCAAAACAATTTATCTCATCAGCATCCTCAATTTCATCGGGAGATGGCTGTTGCTCTTCATCCAATATTGCATTTTGAAGAGGTGGTCTGATCCTCTGCTCATCAACTGGGTTTCTGTCTCTTTGAAGAATCTGAACTTGTGGGTTATTTCTTTTATAAGGAAAAGCATTTGGATTTCTTGGGGCGAAAGTGTTTGTCTCTTTTGCTCTCGCTGGTTACTGATTTTGGACCTTCAATTTGGACATTTCGGAGGTCAAACTTTCGAGCATCTTAGCCATTTTTTCCATTTTACTATTAGAAGAGGAGGAAGTCTCGACAACAGACTTCTTCTTCTCTGCTCTTCCTTTAAGCTTCTGTGATGCTGTAATGTTAGACTCAACCTCGAGAGCAGCATCTTGCATTAGAGCAAGCGTGGATGATCGTCTTTCTCTAAGGATAAGACAAAACTCTGCATCAAAGGCAGCAAAGAATGTGATCTTTGCCGATGCATCGCTTGGTTTAATTTCTGTCGGGATCTTACCAAACATTTTATTGAATCTCTTGATAAAGTCTGAGACCGATTCTCCATCTCCTCTCTTCAAATTTCCAAATTCAGAAATGTAGTATAACAGATCTCTTCTTTCTCCCCAGTGTTTCAGGAAAAATTTATCTAATTGTTCAATGCCATTGATTGAATTTGCTGGTTTTAACCACTTTCGGGCTTGACCGTCCAAACTCTGAACGAAAACTCTAGTCCACACATCTTCTTCTGAAATATTTATGTTTTCTGCATAAGCATAAAATGCTTCAATGTGTTCTTCAGCTGTATACTCCCCTGCTCCTGTAAACTTCGGCATATACTTCTGGTAGTCACCTGTTGGCATGGAAGACAGGGGGTTTGGCAAGACAAGTGGGGCATATCTGTTTGCCAAGATCTGTTCCATCCTAGTCAAAGGGGCAGCCATGACAGTCTTGGTGGTTGATAGAGACAAGGAACTAGTAGGAGAGGATGGAGGAGACGAGTAACTCGGAGGAGATGATGGAGGCGATGAGTTGCCTGAATTAGAATAGAATGGTTGTCTTACTTCACCCTGAGTAGAGGTTTCGGAAGTAGGTGGAAAATAAGAGGATTTATAAAACTGACTGAGCAACAAAGCTAGATTCTCTTCTCCTTTAGAGGACAGATCACAAAGAATTTCTTCAAGAACAGGCAGATTGGTGTAAGTGTGTAAAACACCTTTCAAAGGTTTGCTAGGTGATGAATCCAAAGGAGATGAAGAGGAATCTTCTTTCTGTGGGGAGGATTCAGTATTCAATTCTTTTGGATGGGATGAAATGTCAACCTCAAGGGCAGAATCGGTAATATTAGACGAAAAAGAAGGTTCTTCTACTTTAGAAACTTGTGATGAATTTCTTATTTCTTGGGAATTTTGGGTTTCAGCAGGGGATTCAACCAAAGAATTTTCAGATATGAAAGGATGAGTATCAGTTGGAATACCTGAATCAATTGCACTTGCAGATCCGGAAGCCTGTCTTTGCAAATATTTTCCCTTGCTGATGATTTTCTCTGGATCAGGAACTGATGTCGTCAATGGGCCTTCTAGGTTTGCCCTGGTGTGATCTCTTTTGGGAGCCACTTCGTTTTCAATGGAGTTACCAGATAGAAAATGTACAACATGATAGTGTCTACTTCTTGTCTATCATCAAGAACTAGATCTATGTCGTCTCCCAGAAAAGATGAGCTTCGATCTCCTCTCCCCAGCAACGGCGCCAATTTGTTATCACTCCAGGAAACTCTCCTAGGCTGTAAGTCAGAGATGCCTGGTAACTAACTCTTTTTGGGAAATATTTTCTTTAATATTTGATGTGGTTTTTGGATCAAGATGAATATCTAGGGACTGAACTGTGTTTTCAAGACTGTCTAGGAATACAAAATCTCACAAGGCCTTCTAATAATGCAGTCAGACAAGGTTTGATTACATGGGGGAAGAAAACAGCTATTGAACCAGATTATACTTCATACAAACAAGCACAATGGGTTTAATAACCAAGGAAATAACTTATGATTATCAACTAAAACAATCAACCAGTGAGATGACAGTCACTTGCAGATTGAATGAGCATCAATAAAGAACATTCACTCATAAGATATCAGAGAACAGAAAGAGAAAATCTGACAACACAACTGAAGGAAGCTTGTAATATTTCACATAATAAGAATAAGTCTTTTGATTACAGTAGCAGCATGGTAGAACCCAAAATCGAACCCTTGGTTCATCTTCTATTCTAATATTTATATCATTACAAAACAATTCTAAGATCCTGAAAACATGGATCAAATCAACTAAAACTAGCAAGTCAAAATCTGTTATAAAATAAGTGGGATGCTTCCTCAAAATTAGGCCAACCCCAGATTTGTCTCTATTGATTGTTGGTGAAGTGTAGAACAGCCTCCCAAGGCTACATGATCATCCCCAAATGGAGATCAAGTCGAGTTTGTTGATGTGGCAAAGTATCATGCTTTTCTGTTCAAATGAACGCGTTCATAGGCCTTTGGAATACCTCTTTTCTCCATGCTTTGTCAAAAATAACTATTGGGATGAACTTGATAATTCATCAGTCATTCATTCGAAACGGTCTTGAAACTTTTTATCTCAAAAATCCTCGATCTGTGTAAAAACTCATCCAATTCTAGACACACAGGCTTTCGGTGGTTACCTGGGACAGTCTCTGGATGATTTATCCACCGAAAGCGCCTGTTTCGGTGGTTAATGAGCACATTGAAGGCTCGCCTAAACCACCAAAAGTTTCACTTTTAAGAACTTTCAAAACTGCAAAAATGTTTTATCCTTGCTCCTCTTTTTACTGCTCAAGCTTTCTTAGATGCTGCAGTCCTGGTTCGTGCAGATCTACGAACCTTTGTTGGCTGTGTGGGAAGTCCTGGCTCATCCATTATAGTTGTGGCTAGATTGGCCAAAGTGTCTAACCCAGTTTGTTCCTCCTCTGGTGATTCAAAATTCTTTAGCTTGAGCCTCAGAATTCTGAGCTGCCTGTATAATTTCATATTTTCTCTGATCAACTCTCTGTTTCTATCTTTGATTGTATCATGTTTTTCTTTAAGAGTTTGATTCTCTTTGAACAGTTCAGTGTTTCTCTCAGTGAGGTCTGTGTTTTCTTTTTTGATTACCCTCTCAAGTACTTCCATCTCATAAATCTCTCACAGAAGCTTATTGATCTTCTTGGTCTTACCTTTCTTAGGCCTGCTTGATGAGGCTTCTGCTTCTGGTTGCCTGTGAATCTCTGGAGGATTTAATGAAGGTAAATTTATCTTCAACTTTACATCCTGTTTGATATGCAGGTTGTCCTGTGTTTTTTCCATCCCCTGCTCTGAATCAGAGTCACTATAAGGTAGGTTGAGAAGGTGTTTTCCTGTGACAGGGTTTTTATCTTGAAACTGTAATTTCCTCTTGATTCCTCCCTTCTTGTTGGGTGATGTTTTTATAGAATCTCTGGGCATTGAGATTCCTTTCCTCCTCCTGTGACTACTCTTGGGAGTAGGATCTTTTCTGCCTCTAGCCTTTTTAGCTTTTATCTCTAGAGGTCTTTCTGTCTGAAACTCATTCCAAAACAAGAAGAAACCCCACTCAATTTGTTTCTTCTGCAGGGCTTCTTTCACAAGGAGGGTAATCAGTCCCTGATGTGATAATCTGCTTAGAACTTTGGCAGGCTGAGATTTTACCTGTCTTGCCATCTTAGTCAGGGTCTTATAAAATAAATAAGGCATGTTTAGGTGTTCTCTGCCAGTGAAATGGTTCAGCAATTTAAAATGGTAATACATGACCCTGTTGTAGCACCCCTCACAGGTGATATACACCAAAATTTCCCTCAGCAAGACCTGCCACTTTGGCTCCAAATAAGACATGGGAATGTCCTTCTTGCAGGTCAAAGCTTTATGCACTGGTAACATATACGACCTGAACTCGACATTTGAAGGTGAGGAGGTTTTAAACCAACAGTCCCCCGTTCTGGATAACCCTGTGTATTCGGCAATAGTTGCTTCATCTATAATAAACTCCTCCCTGCCAATTTTAGCAATCCTTCCATCATAGGAGAGGGCAAATGCTTCGGCCACTTGTTGGTGAAAGGTTGTCAACTTTTCATAGTATGTAAAAACTCCATCCTGCTTAAAACACTCTGCAACCTCTGGATGAGCTTCAAAATACCACATGCCATTGACTTCGGATATCAAAGTAGGACTTGCTTTTGACATGGCTCAATGTTGACTGTGTCTGAAACTGTGGGCAACAAGGGGTTTGGGAAACAATGGTTCTGGGAACTAGGGATACAGTCGATATCACTTATGAACAAACAGTGAAATCGGCTGACAGAGCATAGGATTGATAAATTTACTAAAACACGGACCCACTCTCGAATGACAGTCTAACTGGGGAAAGCCAAAACTTCAAATTTTCGGGGGCAATTGTATTTATGAAACTTTGAAAAGAACTAGTTTCCAGTCTTACTTGATAATCCGACCAGATTTCCTTGACTCGGGATGTTGGCTGAACTCGGAGACACCTTGCCAATCGCCAGAGAAAAGCGGGATCGGGATTTTGAAAACACGATTTTGCTGATACAATCGCGTGCTTGTAGTTGTCTTCCGCGATCCTCGGGCTTCTTTATAATACATTGCATTTCCAAATGAAAGAATGACCTAGTAATGATGATTGATGTATCTGCCACTGAAAAGGAGGGAAGCTTCGTGCAATCGTATCTAGCAATCCCGCTCTACGTAGATTTGAAATGATTAATGGAATGGATAAGACACAGGTGCTTCGAACCTTTCGGATGGATGCCACGAACTTGCATCATCTCCCGCATGGTTAGTTTTCGGCGGTTGCATTTCTAATCATTGCGTCGATTTTTGACATCTGGCTCGTGCGAAAGCATGAGCTTTCTTTTTTCCCGTTCAAAACACTTTTGGTGGTTACTTGCCTTCTGCGTGGAACCTTTATCCGCCGAGAATGAAAACTTTTGGTGGTTAATGAGCTCTGAGGAGGCTCGCCTAAACCACCGAAACCTGATATTTTTCTTTTTTCTTGATCGAACCAAAATCAACATGACTTTTGAGATCATTTTGGAAATACAGACTCTCTAACCTATTGATAGAAATTTAGAAATCAAATTTAGGAACCAACCTATCATCTAAAAATCAAAACAAATCTATTGATTTATTTGAGGAGTTAACAGGTCACATCGAGGAGGGCAACGCAAGGCCCAACAAAAGGCACAAAGGACCCAGGAAGGATATGATGGACCAACACTCGACCACCAATTACAATGCAGGATCAGATTATACAACAGGCGGGGGTACGGAAATAAGGACATGTCAACAGTAAGAGTTGCGGGGAAAGATCGTGGGAAAGTACAGATGGCAAACAACAGGTAGAGAATACCGTAAGGCAAGAGGGATTGACATGGAACAATATCGATCCACCATGCCAAAGTATAGGTACGGGGAGCAGCACAGTAGTATCTCAAGCGAGCAGGGGCAGGGACCCGCACAGGGATAACGACCAATTCATCATGATCATACGTATCGTGATGGGGAAAAAGGATGGGAAGGTTCACCTCTATGGGAAGACCATGATTGGAAGGACAAGCTCACAACAAGGAAAGTTCAGTAAGATAAGAAACAACAGAAATAGATGCAAACAGGAAGAGTGCAACTGCAGGGGATACCATAGATACAAGGGCAGGGAAAGGAGGAACCCTTCTGTAGTCAGGAACAGGCTGAGAATCCAGCAAAGGAGCTGCCACATGCTAGACGGGATGGTGCAAATGAAGCAAACACACAGCAAAAGAAACCCCCTGGGAAAGGAAACTCTGAACAGTCCTCGACGGATATCAATGATGGAGTAAGCGACAAAAGACGCGGAGGGAACCTTCCAAACTCTGGTTGCACCGAAAGGAAAAGCGACCATTACCTGGTGGGAAAACGAAATCAAAGAAAAACACAAGGGAAAAGAATGGGATTGTTTGACTCAAGAAGCAGACTGGGTAACTGATCTGGGAGCCACGCAGCCCAGAGGAAACCCTCAACCACAAAACGATGGAGATGGTGTGGTTAAAAAAGATGATGATCAACAAAGTGAGTTCAGAAATGGAAGACGCCAGACTAGAGGACAACAAGGAACACAAGAAAATGATAAACGAAATCTTGAGTCGCCTCAACAATCTGGAAACCATTATCAAACTGTTAGTTGAGGTTGAGAAGGACCAGGAAGCCAAGATGGAGTAGTTGGCTGCTCAATTCCACCTCTACATGTGCTACATCCACCACATGGACATCATGCCAACCGACGAAAACGCAACGCCAACACATATCAAAAATACTCACACAATCTCCAAGAAGGAGGAGAACAAGGGCCAGGCAGATGAAGGAAAGAAACACATCATTGTCCTGTACTAGTGTATGGTTAGTCTATTTTCAGGTCAGTATAGTGGCTTGTCTCAGATTCTTCTTTTCATGTCTGTTGTGCTTATCTTTTTAAAAATGGATATGGTAGGACTGGGCTGGTTTCCCATGGTGGCAGTCCAATCCCACCCCTCGTATATTTTAGAAAATGCAACTCGAGAACTTATGGTCTGGTTTCCTTTTTGGCAGACCAGGGTGACCCCTTTTTGTATCATAACCTTTTTACAGTAATATAGGCTCTCACTCTCACTTACAAAAAAAAAACTATACTATAATGTTATTATAAACATGATAAAATAACAATTAATAATATTAATATTAAGTTATATTAATCATAGTATAATAATATTATTATTAGGTTATATTAATCATAGTGTTATAGTTATATAGAAAAATAATAATAATAAGTGTATAAAACTAAGATATAACGAATCATATGACAAACCAAATCTAACCAAGTAAACATTAATTAAGCCACAAGGAATAAGAACTAGGAAAGCTACGAAGAATAAGTATAGGGTCATAAAGATAAAGGAAAATAAACAAAATATTAAAACATATGAACTATACTTAATCAAAGTCTAATAAATAAACATTACTAGGACTTATCAACATGCATTCATTGTTATCATCCACTCTGACCATTAATGTGCTCTTCTAGTTAATTCTAGTTAATTTTGTTTAGTCGAGTAACTTAGTTGGTTGTATCTCAAGTCGCTTCTTTGCCTAGTCATTTTTTCCTCAATCAACTTAGACTTAAGTCAAAAACTGATCTCAATTGACTATCTAACTTTTCAAGCCATGCCTTACCCCTAAGCATGATTCACTTTCTCTACTCGACTTCTTTTATTATCAAGATCCATATTGGATCATGTACCATGGATCACATTGAAAGAGATTCACATGGCTAGCATTCCACAATGTCATAAATAAATAAATGAAATCTAACTTTTCAAACCATGCCTTACCCCTAAGCATGATTCAATTTCTCTACTCGACTTCTTTTATTATCAAGATCCATATTGGATCATGTACCATGGATCACATTGAAAGAGGTTCACATAGCTAACATTTCACAATGTCATAAATAAATAAATGAAATCTAACTTTTCAAACCATGCCTTACCCCTAAGCATGATTCACTTTCTCTACTCGACTTCTTTTATTATCAAGATCCATATTGGATCATGTACCATGGATCACATTGAAAGAGGTTCACATGGCTAGCATTTCACAATGTCATAAATAAATAAATGAGAATTTTTTTTTATGTTAGAGGAGTTGTCTACAAGTTTTATGGACTTGCATGTCCATTTTTCCATTCACTTAACTTATGAAATTAAATTAATGAGAGTGGTTCCATGTCACTGAATGTTCTTCTTTGAGAGGTACATGAAAAATCTAAAGGGGTTTGTTTCCAAAGGGGAAAACATGAATGGTATATGATAGAGGGTTACATTTTCCATGAATCGTTCCATTATGCTAGTGAGTACACTATGAAAATTATGACACATCAAGCGGAATGGTATGGGACAACTAGCGGTATGAGGACAAAAGAGAAGGAGAGCTTATGCAAGTCAATGAGAAAAGGAGATTGATGGGGGGTAAGTTATTTTTGTGATTTTTTAATTTAACATCATTCCTTTACACAAACATGAATGGTAGTGAATAGTATATGTGCATTACATATAATATTTTTTGGTTATTTGACGATAATTAAAAACAAATCAAGTAAAAATAGACTCAATTAATAATTGTGTTCTTTGCACTATAGAGGCAACTCCACAATGAGTTGTGTTGCATGAAGAATATATATATATATATATATATAAGCTAATGATAAGAAATAATTTGGAAGATTGAATGACATAAATTCGCTTTAACATAATCATAATCATTTAAAATAACATATGCCAATTACTTATAATAATAATTTGGATAGAAGATAAAATCAAGCAAAATATAGTATATCTTATCAATACCTACATGATTGAGAAAATGCACTAAACAAAGAAAGCAAAATATGGTACATTTGGTCAATACCTACGTGATTGAGAAAATGCACTAAACACGAAGAAAGCAAAATATAGTACATCTAAACAATACCTACATGATTGAGAAAATGCACTGAACACATAGGAATCAATTGCATCAATTCTATATGAAATTCTTATAAGTAGTAATTGTTCACTTTATATTTAACATCTAACTTGTAGCACCATATTTTATCAAAATTGTGTATGTACTTTATTTTCATGAAAATGCACTAAACAATACCTACATGATTGAGAAAATGCACTAAACACATAGGAATCAATTGCATCAATTCTATATGAAATTTTTATAAGTAGTAATTGTTCACTTTATATTTAACATCTAACTTATAGCACCATATTTTATCAAAATTGTGTATGTACTTTATTTTCATGAAAATGCACTAAACACATAGGAATCAATTGCATCAATTATATAATTATATATGAAATTCTTATAAGTAGTAATTGTTCACTTTATATTTAACATCTAACTTATAACACCATCTTTTATCAAAATTGTGTATGTACTTTATTTTCATATTTTATATTTTTTAAAGTTGATTTTTCATCTTTTTTTCCATGTAATATTTTTTGTTGGAATATCTTTAATGATAATAATATGAGAAAAGATTGTGAAAGTGAACTAATTTATAATAACTAAAAAATTCGTTGTATTATCTTTTTTTAATATTTTTAATAATAATAATATAAGAGAAGATTGTGAAAATAAACTAATTTATAATAACTAAAAAAATAAATAAATAAATAAACCATATGTTTTTCCAATATTGCAACCAAAAGTTTTTTACCCATATGTATTGAATATGGATTAGCAAACTATCTAGCAACATAATCCCAAATCAATACATATTTTTAGAACAACACTATTGTGATGCTAAAAGAGGAATGAGTTCATGATGAAAACTTTGAATAAAATGTACTATTATATCAATTATGCATTTAAGGGGTTAATATTTAGATAAAGTTATTTCTTTTTTATAGTAATGTATTTCATAAGTTTAAATAATGGGAGATTTATTGTATGTATTTAATTTTTTGATTTCATGTTTTTGAAACTCATCTTTCAGTTATTTCAGGAAAAAGAAATTCCATAGCTTCATATTTATGGGGATTTTTAGTTGGTCATAAATTGGATGAAAATGGATTTCTTCTTGCATAATTACACAATTTTGTCATTGTTCCATAATATCAAAAGTAGTATCCAAAACTTTTCTCATCTCATTTTTTATCATGTTTATAGGGAATGGAACCACAAAGTGGATCACCTCTTAAAATATGGATTAGAATTGGACCAAAGCTCATGGAAGATATTTGAAAAGAACCTGAATGATTCAAAGGAATATCTTCTTGACTCATGGCTCCACTTAGCATGAATTATTATGATTTTATGAAATGTTCACTTCTAGTCTAATTTGATCACAAGACCTATTAGATTATTACTCATAGGACTTTTATTCAGAATTGGGATAGTTTGGCACACTTTTTAGAACTTTATGCAGTCGGTTTTTGCCTAGATGGTTGGGCAGTAGCTCACTTGGATTATAATGTTTGTATAAAGATAAGAAAATTCCTTGTTTGTTGGGTCTTTTGGACAGTATTTATGGGATCTTAGCTAGAGGAATGCCTTGGGCATTTACATATGTAATTTTGTTCTATCTCATAAATAAAATTACTAGATTTTTTTCTTTGGAAAAAAATATATATTTAATTTCTCGAGATTGGATAATTTTTTTAGTACATTAAATCAATCATATGACCAAATGTCATCCCCACATATTATTCAACGTCTTCTTTAAAAATATATATATTTACCTCTCAATTATAAACAATTTTGTATTTATTTTCTTAATTTTTTCCCTTAATCTTAAACAAAATTATCTCAATTCTAAAAATATTTGTCTTACTCTCGTTATGAATAAATATGAACTCCATTACTCTAAAACATAATTGATGCATCAACATGACAATATCAAAATAAAGCACCAATGTGTTACTCTCGTTATGAATAAATATGAACTCCATTACTCTAAAACATAATTGATGAATCAACATGACAATATCAAAATAAAGCACCAATGTGCAACTCTACAATAAATAACTAAGAATGTTGAATCCAAAATAAAAAAGAAAACCTTAAAAAAACATATTCTGTAGAGATATTTTAATAACAAAGGGTTTTTTTTTTTGCAATGTCCAAAAAAGGATACTTATTCAAAGATATATGCCCTAGGATCCAATTGAAGTATTATTGTAAGTAAGTGGAGCATTTTTTTTCCCTAGAAAAAAAAACGTAATTCTATTCATCCAAAGAGAACCAAATTACATTTTGTAGGTGTCAAAAGCACGACCCAAACCTAGGTAGAGATCCCAAAGGGACAAAGAATAACTGGTCAGAGAGACAAAAGGAAAGAGATAGGAGTTGATAGAAACCCCTAATAGGCCAGAAACTCGGTACAAGAGAGCTCGTCACAAAATACAACTCCACACATTACAATCCAAACAAACCCTGGTCGCTGAATGGACCAGGTCAGAGAGGTATGAAAACCTACACATTAGTTGAACCAGAAAGAAGCAACGTTGATGAAGAGCCCAACCAACAACAGTAAGATCAGGAATCGCACGCCCACTCCATGGACCTCAAAGTGATGGAACCACACCGCGCGCCTAAGGATAGGACCTCAAAGTTCTAGCACAACCCCCGCCAGAAAGAAAAATACATCAACAACCACCGAAAGGAGCCACATATGAGCATACATCAAACCCTAAACAAACTGAAGAACCCAGAGGGAGGGACTGCAAATATGGAGCAAAATAAAGAAAGGACCTCGCTAGAGGCCGCTCCAATAAAAACATAGATCTGAGAAGAAAGTTAACACTCTAGAGAAGCACCCATAAGCATGACTGCAACTCGAAGCCATAAAATGGATCTGATCCCGGAGAAAACACCAACGATACAACCAATCTAAGAGCACCAAAGGCCACCTAAAAGAAGCAAGTTTGAGCAGAGGGATCGAGTCGATCTGATCAAGAGATCCAGTGCGTCGGAACTGCAAAACCTAAATATATTGCAAATAAACGAAGGGTTGCCACAATCAAACAAAGAGATGTTAGATCCACACAAGATCAAGGAATGGGAGGGGTGGAGACCTTCCCCACAGGAAAACCCAAGAGAAGAAGACTCTAGATCAGGAGATGTATCATCGAGGGGAAGAAAGCTTTAGGCCGAAGGAGACCACAAAGAGATCTGCATGTGGGTCGTTGAAACATAAAGATGATACGAGAGGTATACGGCCATGGAAACCCTAACCACAGACCAACCCCAACCCATCATAACTAAGTGGAGCATTAATGTGTCAAACGCTAAAATAATATATCAATGTTGAAAATATAAACAAATAAAGGTTGTAATAAGCATCATGCAATTGTTTGAACATGCAAAGCTAGAATACAAGTTGTTGACATAAGGTCATATCAACCTCAACGAAATAAACAATGTCAAAATGTCTAATTGAGGAATTTATTTTGTATAAGAAACTTATTTTGTATAGTATGCATTATTAAACGATCTATAAGCACTTTCCCATTGTTTTTCTTCATCTTGCAAGGCTAAATAACTTTGTTAATAAACGTGTCTATAGGCACTTTCCCATTGTATTTGTTTTTCTTCATCAGGCTAAATAACTTTGTTGTTGCAAAAAACTAAAAGCTATTAGATTGACCTTTTTGGGTTGTATAATGTGCATTATTAAACGGTTTAAATTTACATTATATTTATTAAATATTTTTTATTATATAATTGCATCAATGAACATTGCAATTTTCATATAGAGTGATTGGATGATAATTTACTCACCAATTCTCTCTCATGTTTCAAGTTCAAACTAACATCAAAATGTATGAGCCATATTAATAATTAATTAATTAGACAATGGAATGTTTCATGTTTAGATTCATATTAATAATTAATTATTAACAATTCAATTGATTGAATTATAAATTAATCATTAATCATATAACACAATGGACATTGAAGAAAGGAGCGAGTGTTGTGTTGAAACACCACATGTGTTGTGAATGCACTCGAAGGCTTTTTAATTTCATTTGTGTCTATGTGTTTTATTTATTAGTCCCTGCCAAAGGCTTGGGACTATAGCGATGAGTTCATCGTTGACTGCCTATTAGTTTAGGTTTGACTTTCAATTTTTTTAAAAATTATAATGTTTAGCTTAGGAAATTTATATTAATATATTTTAAAATAAAAATATACATATATTTGTCACAGTTTTATTTGTTCATAAGTTTAAAGTCTTATTGCTGCCTTCACGTCTTTTCATGCATTAAATAATATTTAAAACAGTCCTTAACTCTTAACTCATGTACGCAGCATTTAACTCTTAACTCATGTACGCAGCCTTGAATGCTGCCGCGGGTGGTGGATAGGCCGTGGCTCCGGCGGTGGCAAAGTTTGTACAGTAGAAGAAATTAGAAGTGAGGCCTGTAGTGATGCATATGAGTAGCCATGGTCCAGGTCCCGGTCTCGGCCCTGTTCTCGAACCCGCACACGGTCCACAGGCGGAGTTTGCATTGAAGCAAACGTATCCTCAGCTGGGTGGTGGTGGTGTAGGAACGACGATTCGAGATAAGAAAAGCAGCACTTATGATCTGGTAGAGCATATGCAATATCTGTATGTTCGAGTCGTCAAGGCCCGGGATCTCCCCGCCATGGACATCGGAGGGAGCTGCGATCCTTATGTGGAGGTCAAGGTGGGGAATTACAAGGGAACGACGAAACATTTCGAGAAGACGACCAATCTAGTATGGAATCAGGTTTTTGCCTTTTCAAAAGACCGGACCCCGGCTTCATTTTTTGGAGGTTGTGGTGAAGGATAAGGATCTTGTCAAAGATGATTTCACTGGTTTTCCCCCTTTCTTCGACTTTTTATTCCATTTCTTGCTGGAGGAGATTGAGTATGCTTCCTCTGCAATTTCCTTGCTTGCATATGCTCGTATTCTTCTGTATATGCTCGTATAATATTTTGTATATCATCTGAGAGAGCGTTTATCATATAAAGCACTAATTCGGTGCAGGTTTGGCTATTTGGGTTTGCATTTAACAGACAGAAGTTGGAAGCATTTTTGGCAGTTATACTTGTTGTATGAGAAGTTCAAGTCTTGTAAAACTTGAGTCTTAAAATGAGCATGCCTGCAAGCTCCATTCTGTATAGAGCTGTCAGGAATATCCTTGCTTTACTTTCACTCTTTGAAAGCTCTTTGCATACAA
>ML777066.1:84502-147631 GCA_009831015.1 Picea engelmannii | reverse complement strand
ACAAATATTTGTGTTTCTCATTTCTAATTGATTGATAGAATTGAAGTGTTATTGCTCCCTTCACGTCTTTCAATATGTAGAATTAATTACATAATCAATGAATTTCACCAATCACCACATCTAAATATAAAAAGTTGTATTCTATATTTATTATTATGTATTATTATATTTATTATCTAATATATTATTTATTATTGTATTTATATTATATTTATTATATTTTTATTATATTTATAATATATTCATTATATTTATATTATATTTATGAATATTATAGTTCCATTCAACTACTGTTCATTATACATTTTGAATAACAAACAACCCTCAATTATTATCTTTTGACAAAAAAATATTCATTACTTGTGTATTTAGTTATATTAAGTTTCATTGTTCAACATGTATTTCCCAACTAACTCGGCAGGGACTGCGTTGCCATGCAACCCTTGTTTATAACCAACATGAATTTTTAGGATTATGAATGAAAGTAATATCCCATCAAAACATAAAATTATGTTCATGGTGCATGATTCTAACCTCCTTAAAGTAATGAGTCCTTCCATAGAATGACTTGTAAATAAAGTAATGTTATTTTTTAATAATGGAGGATATTTTTCCATTTGGAATCAAATAAGCAAGATTTAGGGGCACACTTGGGATGATTTTAGAGATTTGAGAGGTTTAAGTGAACAAGTGAAATTAGAAGTGAAGTTGCTTAGAAATATGTTATTGTAATAATTGAAGGTAATCCAAAATGAAAAGTTAAAATAATTATGAAACATTTAAAACTTATAACAATGTATTACTTGTGCATTGCCTAAAATCAAAATGGAAATAAGAATGATTGCTCCATGTGTCTAAAAGTTGAAGTAGAATTGAACAAATTTAAGTGTTAGTAACTATTGACAATTCACAAGTGTAAATTGAAGTTTTCAAAACATTCTTAAAATAAATAAATTGATGAATAAAAGATGTGGCATATTAATCATATCCATAACACTCAAAAATATGTCTCAACTAGAACACATTAAGTACTTGATTGGCTTGTAAGAATGCCAGGTGTTAAATGTTATATCCCACCCAAGAGTACAAGTAGGTAAGAGATAAAGAAAACTCTCTTTAGTGGGATAAGATTCCTTCATCTATTTATAGTCAGCCTTGGGTTGGGTGAGAAGGAGTAATGTGACAAGTAAATCCACTTGCTTGAGGTGAGAGTATAACTATTAAGCAACACATGATACTAGTGTGGAGGTTTATAAGCACATATACTAGCTTTGGAGGGATGCCTTACATGGATTACTAGAACAAGTAACCATTTCTTTCTTCCTGAAATAGGATTATCCTTTTCAATTGGCTAGATTATTTTAAGGAGATGTTTCCATAGAAGGGTAGACTATTCCAAGGGGATATTTCCTCCATAGAAGGAAGTCAATTCTCTGAGAGAAGAAGGAAGTTTATTCCCCGAAGCCAATTCGTTGCACCTGATTCTCAGGACCTGGAGTAGCTAGGTCCGGGACCAAACTAGCTAAAGAGCAAGAAGGATTGAGTTAGTGGATTAATGGTTAGAGGGTGTGTTGGTTAGTGGGTAAATGGTGAGGGGGTTAGTAGATTAGTGGTTGTGGTTATTTTGGGTTATATGGGTTATGTATTAAGGGGTTTATGGTAGTGGGTTGGAGTTAGTGGATTCGTGGATCATGTTTAACTTAAATTTATGAGGTTAGTATGTTAAAAGCTAAGAGTTTAATGACTTGGTAATTAAATGTAACAAATAAATTAAGGAGTTGGTGAGTTATTTATATTCTTAATCATTAAACTTTATACCAACCATATAACTTTTCACTATCCAACTATGCATATTTTTCACTACTTCCTCTAAAGTTATGAGGTTATATAGGTAATTCAAATTTGTACAATATGGTTAAATGCTTTTGGTTTTCAAATCTAATTATATTATAAAACTAAGTTCTCTCTCATAAGTATATGAGGAAATTTTGATATATTAATTAACATAATTATTGAGAGGAATTTATAATTCATAATCAACATAAATTTTACATTATAATTTGCAAAGTGGATTAATTTGTAGTGAATGTGTTTTGACTTTTAAAATAATTTGCAATTTTTTTTCACTTTTTACCATAAAGTTTTCAAAAGTCTCTAACAATTTATCTATTAAATTGATCATTCTTTAAATTGAAAAATAAATTTTAAATTTTATAAATATAAATTCTTATTTTGTGATTGGTTGTTAACTATGAATAGACAATTTTTATGTGGCTGATTTTAAAAAATAATTTTAAAAATTAAAAATTAAAAAATCAAACAACAATGTGTCCTTATTAATTACGGTCATCGTGTACGCATGTCACATCTATTCATGTCACTTCTATTAATTATTTTAGATGTTAAATAAATATACTAATAAGAGTTTGAAATACTAAAATTAAATTATTAATTTTAGTATTTCAAACTCTTATTAATATATTTATTTAACATCTAAAATAATTAATAGAAGTGACATGAATAGATGTGACATGTGTACAAATAAGCATTGATGGTCATAATTAATAAGGACACATGGAAAACTCTTTGATTTTTTAATTTTTAATTTTTAAAATTATTTTTTTAAATCTAACAATTAAGTGTAAAACCACATAAAAATTGTCTAGTTAACAACCAATCACAAAATAGGAATTTGTATTTAGAAAATTTAAAATTTATTTTTCAATTTCAAGAATAATCAATTTAATAGATAAATTTTTTAAGACTTTGGAAAACTTTATGGCAGAAAATGAAAAAATTGCAAATTATTTAAAAGTCAAAGCAAATTGACTACAAAGCAATTACAATATAGTGTCTTGTTAGGTATAATAATTCATTATTAAATTAATAATTAATAAATTAATATTGTATCCACCACCGCCTCTGCATTTTCCAGCTAGCACTTCGAAGAAAGAGGCACCTTAGCGCCTCAACCCTGTCAAAGAAGAGGCACCACCTCCAATTTGTCAACCAGGCCCGAATTTGGTGAACACAGGGCCACCTCTAGCTTCGCAACCAGGTCCGAGCTTGGTGAACACGAAAAATCCACCCTCAGAGGCGCGCCTCCCCGTGGCCACCAACCTTCTTGCCCCCCCCAACTGAGCCTTACTAGGGAATGGAGGCTGCATCGTGGAGGAGGAAATCCCTCCGAGCTGGCAATTGACAGATGCAGGGGAGAACCCAATTGCAATGGAAGACACAAGCATAGACAAAGGAGAGGAGGACTCACACTTTGCCTATCATCTGGCAGAGGAGCATCTTGAGCTCCTCTTCGACATCAGGCAGCGGCAGGACGAACAGGTGCATGGCCAAAGGACAATCAATTAGCGACTGGATTTGTTGTTTGAGGCATTCACAAAAGCCCCAACGCAAGCATGTTGCCCCACTTACAAGCAGAAGTTCATCCCGACATACACCTCTCATGGACATCAAGGTTCCCCAATGGCTTGACGCGGCTTACCCCCAATTCCGGTTTTTTTTTGTCAATCACAGTCTTAGAATGGATAGTGATTTAATTTTCACTCTTTTTTCCAGTTGTGTAATTATCTTAGTTATGGCGGCTCTGAATGAAGCCAACCCTAGGCTAGTTACATGGAACAGGGTTCCTGTTGAAACCTTCAGTTCTCTGTACAATTTTTGTAAACTATATTTCAACCATGATAGACATATCATCGCTTGGAGCCACATGTTCTGGTTTCCCTTATGTGGCGGAACAGGTGGCTGCCAAACGAAGCACAACTGTATACTCATGATATAATATAAGGTCCTTCTTTTATTTAAAAAAATAAAATAAAATAAATAGTGTATTAAATAATTAATCAATAATAACTAATTATTAATTAGCAAATGGGTTAGCTCAATTGATTCAAATAGAGTATTTTAAACGGGAGTTCAACATGTGGTTTTTGGCTCCGACTAAGGTTCAAGTCCAGTTGAGTCTCATTGGGTTACCGACTACTGTTATGGCTAGTTGTTAGGACACCCTCTATCCAAATATTATGAGGAAGTGGGGGGATCCCACAAGTTTTCCTTGAAGAAAAAAACTAGTTACTAGTTTCCCAAAGGGTTTCGATCTAATGGTGAGGAACCAAGAGTTTTTTACCATTGGGCAAGGTTCAATTCTAACAAAGGATTTTCCTAGAGCCATGGGGTCACCTTCATGTAGTGATTGAATGTGTGGTTTCATGCACATGGATTATATTAAATGATATCATGACACGTGCACACATAAGTGGATTAAATCCTATGCTTTATGTCCTTCAATTTAAAATAAGCCTAATGGTTAGCTGAACATATAATTTCAAATTGGAGTTCGCCATGAGGTCTCTAGTTCTAATTTATTTAAGGTTCAAGTCCAATAGATTCCTACTCGAATACCAGAAGCTAATATGGATGGTGAATAAGTGACCCTCCATCCAAATATTTCAATGAATAAGGAGAGATCCCACATGATTTCATTGAAAAAGAATTACTTAGTATTTAGACATTAATAATTAATAGTTTATTATTACTACTTTTATTCCATGAAGACAATCATATATTTATTATTTCAAGCAAAAATTGAAATATACTTTATAATATGCATGACAACATTCAATATAAAATAAAATAAGAGTCTCTTTGCAAACATAAAAACCTTAAAAAGAGGGTGATAATATTGGTGTTCTTCCTCTAGAATTCAAATTACTGCATACATCGAAAAGATCAGACATATAGTCTCTTATAACAAAGACTTGGATCCAAATCTTCTCAAAAAAAAACAAAAAATGAAACAACACAAATTTATTAATGTCCTCCCTGTAGTTTTAAGTCAATTATTGTGACGATTCTCTTCATTGGGTGTTAATCATGTAAGGATCTAATAGTGGCTATGAGTTGGGACCCTTCCTCTTCCTCCTTTGTGGTAAAAATACCCATACGAAGAGTTAGAACTTGTTTAGAAATATCATCGATCTGAACATTCAACTCTCTATAAATGTGTTGAAAATAAATTTTAGTGAAACTTTCTTTTAGTTCCTTGATTCTTTCTAACTTTGGAGAAAGGGTCAAATTTTGGAGATTTACTTTACCATTGACTCAATTTATGTTTATCTTAGAGTCTCCTAAAATCTAAATATGTAAAACTCTTTTTTTTTTTTTTGCTAGCTTCATCGACAACCATATAAAACTCATATATACCCAACGATTTATACCTTCACCCAATGTTGCTTTGAATCATAATTGTGTATCTTCCTTTAGAAATAAAACTGCTCCTACCCCACACTTCCATAGCTCTTATTAGTAAGCTTCATCATAAGATCTATATATGTTTAGGCTTACAATTATCCTTGGAGGATTTTCATTTCCTAGTTTCCACATCCCTCCATACGCAAATCTACTTTGGTAATTGACTTGAATGGGAGGAATGTATTTTTTTTTTTAAATCATTTAATTCCTAGAAAGTTAGAGTGCTCAAGAAACCACACATGGTAGAGCCTTGTGGTATTTTACTACTTTATCCTTAAATCATTTATCTAAACAAATTTCTATGTGGTGCCTTACCAAGAGCCTTTACCCTCAACGAGTTGTAATGCTCTTTCATAAATGAACAGTGGCCCAACACATAATATATGCTCTCATCATATTTTTTTCAAATAATCCATCTTCATATCCTTTTTCATTCTCTTTCCATGCATATTTCCCATGTTAGGACCTTATTGAAAGGGATAAGCAAAGGAAAATTCTAGTATGTAAAGGAGATTTTATTTTATAGATACTTTTCCACCACCACTCATGTTCCCCTCCTATGTCTTCAAAGAAGAAAGCCTTATATCCTAAATGTGCATTGTACCTCCCAAAGGAACTATTTTTGGACTAGATTATTTCATCTTCCTCATCCCTTGACATTATTGCACTATGTTGTTGTATTTACACAAAAAGGTTCCAAAAATTTTCCTCCTCTCCCTAACGACCTCGAATTTTTATCCCTTTCCATCCTTGGTTATAGATTCAGGAAAGTTTTGGGTCTACTACATTTACCAAAGAATGAATGCCCTTCATATTCAATTTTAATATGTGATTTCCAACACAACCCACCCAAGGGTCCCCTCTTATTATTACTTTAGCCCCATCTTGAAGTCTCCATCAACCAATTCCAACTTGTGAAAAATATTTTGATTGGGGCCTTCTAGAATATAGAGGCTCCTACTATATTTTTCACCGGAAGTTTGATCAAGTCTTCAAAGGATAAATGATCAATATATTGTTTCATCATTACTTACTTCCAAAGTCCATCATGTTTTAAAATCCTTCACAAAATCTTTGTTGACAATGTTTGACAAAAAAAAAAAAATGTTCTTCAACCCCCAAATTCCTTTGGTTTTTCTATCATGGTCCATTTTACCTCTGGGATGCCTTCCTTTTATTTTTTCCATGTCCATAAGAAACTAAAACATTTATTCCCAACGTTTTCCAACATTCCTTTGGGGATGTATGCTAACAAGTGCCAATACACAAGAATAACTTTAAGGATTGATTTGAACAAAGTCAATCTTCCTCCTCTTGATAGCCAACTATGACATTGCACTGGAACTCATTTTTATATTTTATCATATAACCAATTCTAGTGTTTAAACATATACTTGTTTGTCATCAACATGAACCACAAATACTTCACCCCATTGCCATAGGAGAATACATTAAAAGGAAGTATTTGGGTTAGCCTTCTTTCCTATTATATTACAAAACCATTAAAAGGAATAGTGGATTTATGCAAGTTTACTTCCATCCCAATTTCTCTACAATATAAATCTAAGATTTTCTTGTATTTCTTTGCTTCCCTCAAAGTTCCCGAACCAAACAAGATTACATCATCCACAAATAAAAGTTGAGACAGTGTTAGAAACTTGCCTACTTTGATACCTTTTATTGATTTTTCCTTTTTATGCCCATTTATTATTGTGCCTAGGCCTTTAGTGACCGAAAGAAAAATGAAAGGTGACATGGGACAATATAGTCTTAATCCCCTTGAAGGGGTGAAAAATATGGATGTCAAACAATTGCTTAACACTACAAAGGATACTGAAGACAAACAACCCATTATCTAGTTTACTATTTGAAGGATCATTCCAATATGGATTAGAATTAGTCTAAGATGAAACCATCTTACCCTATCATAAGCCTTACATATGTCAAATTTTAAAACCATCTTTGAAATATTTTTTGCTTCTATAGTATGAAAACCTTCATGAGCCACCCCCCACTGCATCATGGATCTCTCTTTCATATACAAACCCAAACTATTCTTGATAAATAGAGTAAGAGAAAACTTACTTTCAGTTAACTATATTTTTGGAAAATATTTTATCAATTGCATTCCATAAAGATAGTGGTTTATAGTCCTTAAGAGATTCGATATTATTACTTTGGGGTGAGGGGTATGAAGGTTAATTTCATGGATTCTAGAACCCTTTCTAAAGCTCTTGATTCTTCTACTACCCTCAATGAATCCTCATATATTAAATCATAAAATTCCAAATAGAACTCCATTGTCCACCCATTGGGACCCAGGTTTTTTTCCTTCCGGAAGGATTTCACCACTACTCTTATATCTCCTTTAGATACTTCTATTATTAAATATTAATTCTACACCTAATCAATGAGTCTATAAAAATAGGAATTCATTTAAATAATTTATTTTATATTTTCTCTAAGGGGTTCTTGATATATTTTATGAAAATTGTTTCCCCTAATCTCATCTCCTGAAACCTTCTAACCTTAGTCCTATCATCCTTGCCCCTTTCCCATATTGTCTTGATGTTTTTTAGTACTTTTCATACTTTTGGTATTCTCATCCTTTTTTCTAGCCAAATTTCCCTACTTTTCATCCATCTAGACTCCTCCCATTATAGCAAATTTCTCATTTTCTCCTCTATAAAATTTTGTTGTGCTTTTTCATCTTTTGAAAAATCCCTTCTTTGTTCTAGTAAAAAATGTTTGCAATATGTGTCTCTACCTCAAGTAAATATTTTTGGGAATTTTCAAAGTTTTTCATTTCCCAATCTACTATGACCTTTTTAATTTTTTAAAATTGATAAATAATAAGTGAAATTAATGAATTATTAATTATTAAATTAATGATTCAACATACAGGGCACAACACACCAACACCCATATCTAGGGAACCCCATTAGATCTCACCCGTCGAGCAGCACCAGTCACACAACACCCCGTCGAGCACCCTATCAAGCAGCACCAGTCGCAGCATCATCGAGCAACGCCCTCTCACCATCTGCAACACCGTTGAGTAGCATCGTGAGGAACACTGGCACCCATCCATGAACCCTCAAATAGCCCCCGTCCATGACAACACTCTCTTTCTTCGGTTCAGGTCTATAGCTAATCCACTTAAGGATTTCATATCTAAGAGAAAGTTGTTTTCCCTTCCCAGTAGGATCTTCCTGGATGAAGATCTCACCAGATCACAGATTGTGGAGCTTAAACGCTCCAGGGGGAAAGTTACAATAGAATGCCAAGCAAGGAAATGGGCAGTCATTAAGAACCTCAGAGAAATCACCAGGGACTCTTTCTCACCCAAGTGGGTACCATGCTCTAGGGCTTCCAAATTACAGTCCTGCTGGGAGAGACAAAAGGGCTCATGCTTTCCATTAGTTGTTGGAATGGCAATGTGTATTCCTGGCCATTGTCGGGGCTACTATATGATGCTCTAGGGTCATTAGACATATTATTCATCATCAAGACACATGAGAGCCTTGTGTTAGGGACCTAACCCCTCACGTAGGTAGAATAATATATTCCGATGCAATAAAGGTCAATATTAATAAGGCCTAGCAATAAGGAAGAATAAGTCCAATGTAAGAAGACCTAATAAAAGCTTTCACTTCTAGAAGAATCTTTCTCTAAATGGTTCTTTTGATAGACATATTTAGTATAAATAGGAGTCGAGAGTATGAGAACTTTTGTCTTGGATATTATTGTAATAGAGCTCTGCTCTACTGGAGGTTGCCCCCTCAAAGAGGCAAGTGAACATTGCTCTCAGTAATCAAAGTGCTCTTTCTGGTGTTATTCTGGTATCATTTTGGTATTATTGTGGTGTTGTTCTAGTTATATTGTTGTTCATCTGCAATTTCTATCATTTTATTTATGTTCTCATACTTTTATATCTGGAATATTACAAGTGGTATCAGAGCACCTTCCTCGACAGAAAATTGTGGGTTAATTTTTTTTCCAGGGTAGAGACGTATTCCAACGTATTTAAGCTACAAAGATCTATCGTTACGCACATAAACCCGCAGTCAAGGATTCATACATGCAGGGAATACAAGTGATACTTAAGCACACATATGTTGGCCACCCTTGTAACCCATGTTGATACCCCTTCAAGTGGTAGCGCATCAGACAACACATGTATACGGATCAGCCTAAATTTCCTGAAGCCCTAATTAGATAAACCGATCCGCTGCCTGACTACTATAGTGCCACTAAGAACAACACTCAGGAAGATACTCTCTAGTACCTGGGTAGTCGGTTAGTACAGCTAAGGGAACGATCTAGCCTCCTTAGTTGGTGCCCTGAGATATTGGGTCGAGTGTTATTGTTGGACCCCGCACGTATATTAGAGAGCTATAACACAGGAAAAACCCTTGTCTGTAGAACCCTTGAATACCTAACTTTTGGGGATAGAAACAAAAAACAAAACAAACAAGATCTATTGTCGCGAAACTGTGTCTCCCGCATTCAAGTTTCCAATTCACTACACATTTATTCCTGATTAAGCATTTGGGCATTTCATCACTGCATTATTCTTCAGATCAGAGTATAACTTCGTAGGTGTTAAAAAAAAAATGGATCTTATTGCACCATTATTTGAGACCTATTCCATTGGATTTCTCTCTTCACCCTTATCATATTCATACCTATCATTTTTCAGCAAAAATTTTGACCCCACCCGCCCTGTTTCGGTTCCCTCGTCATCATGGCCCATACCCGTAGCCAAGACTTGGAAGCTCGCTTCAATACCTTGCAATCTAATTTCACAGAGACCCAACAAGAAGTGAGACAACGTTGTGCCAATATTGCCACCATCAATAAAAACATGCATTCCTCCCTCGTCGCCTAAATCAAGGAACTCAAACAAGACCTCAAACAAGATATTACTACCCAGCTTGAATCTGTCACTACGATGATCTGCACCAAGCTGCATATCCCTACAGATCCTCCCTTATCCAACCCACCTTTGCATACCAAAGCTGAAACTTCCTCTCATTCCCATAATTTTCAGCCCCATCACTTTTAGCGTCACCTACACCTTCTGCAGGTGAATGTGACCAAATTTGATGGCTCGGATCCCACTGGCTGGGTAACTCAAATGGAACATTATTTCTCTTTGTACAACATTACATATGAGTTGGCCAAACTCTGGTATGGTGTTCTCCATCTAGATCAAGAACGTTGGCAATGGTGGCAATGGAGAAAAACTACCCGCCAAGGGTATGTTGCTTGGACACACTTTGTGGCAGAGCTTTATGAATGCTTTGACACTGACACCAACCATTTAGGTCGTTTGAAAAAGTTAAAACAATCTGGCACAGTGGAAGAATTTATAGCTTCTTTTGAGCGACTGGCTTTTCATACAGAGGGCATGTCTGATGCTTTTTTTCTGAGAATGTTTTATCAGTGGCCTCAAGGATGATATTTGTGCCCATGTCCTCATGGCTCGGCCTCAAAGTTGGGTGGAGGCTACTAAAAGAGCTAAGGAAACACAATAGGTTGTCTCTTCTCAAAATCGGAAACCCTCCTTTATTGCTCGCACTAAACCAGTAAATCCCACTCCTCCTTCTACTCCACTAAAGATCCAAAAATTGACCAGATCCAAAATGGTTGAACGCCAATTCAAAGGCCTTTGTTATAATTGTGATGAAAAATATTTTCTGGGACACAAGTGTAAGAAACAAAATATTTGTATGGCCATCTCAGAGGATGTTTCAAAAGAGAATGTTGAAGCTCCCCTTGTGTCTGTGCCACCTGAATCCACTAACATAACCCCTCCCTCAGACCCTCCTGAAGTAGAACCGATCATTTCCCTAAATGATCTCAGTGGCTTCTCTGCTCCCCAAACCCTCAAGCTAATTGGTTACATCGAGCATAGGAAGGTCATCATTCTTGTTGATAGTGGAAGCACCCATAATTTTATTCATCACCGCATTTCCCAAGAAATTAATTGCTATATCCATGCAGACAATAATTTCCAAATCATGATTGCCAATGGCGGGTCCATGAAATATGGAGGGCATTGTGAAAATCTGTGTCTCCAAATTGGTGACTACCACCTGAAATCTCATATGTTTGTTATCGACATGGGCAGTTATGACATTGTGTTGGGTGCAGGCTGGATAAGGAATTTGGATCCTATTCTCATGGATTTTAAGTAATTAACCATGCAATTCGACCAGGTGGGCCAACAATATAAGTTCCAAGGCATCACTGTCGGTTCCCCTGAGATCATTAGTTCCCATCGCATGGAAAAGCTGCTCAAAAAAGGTCATTCTGGTGTTATTTCCCAACTCCATGCCATACAAGCAACTGAGACACCCTCTGTGCCGTAGGAATTTATTTTCAATGTATCTTTTATACATGGGTACCTAACATGGCCTCGTTGCCGGGAACCAATCTTTATTTTCACCATAGTAATGTTCAGGGGGGGTGTTGGAGTTACTTCGCACACACCTAGGATTTCTTTTTCCTAAGGTTTTTATTTGTTTATTAGTCATAATTAGTCATTATCCAGTCTACTATATTTTAGGAGAGAATATTCCACCTGGAGAATATTCTCTTCCAGTTGACACTTCAGTTTGACTAGTTGAGTTGAGTTTAGATGTTGCATTGGGATCATCACCATGCAACATTGGGATCATCACCATGATAATTCGACCTTGCCTTGGTATCATCACCAGAGTGGCACATTAGCCTTGATTACCTGATTTAACTCCTCACTACTTTTTTTTCAGTCAGTTAACTGAAGACTAGTTGACTAGTTAACTCAACTAGGTGGCAGTTCACTCCCGTAACTGCCTGAGAGACTAGAATAGGTGGCAGTGCACTCCCGTAACTATTTGTGTGTATCCATATGACTCTACACCACCACTATGGTGACTTAGTTCACCTCAAGTCGAACTCATTGAGTTATACAAAGTATATCATGTGTAAATTATTCATTATTCATAACGGTTAATGAGAATTCTTTCCATTCTTTCTCTCCTTCTTCTTCTTTTCCAATTCTCTCTGCAAATGTGTGCATTATGGTTTAGCTAGATATATTTTGTGCAAGTTCAACACATTTACATGGTATTAGAGCCGACAGACTGCTAAGCAAAATCTACACCAAAATTTTTTGCAGGTACAAAAGATTGAAGACAGTGGAAAGATGGAATTCCAAAAAGAATTAATTCATACACCTTACAACTATTTTGCATGGAAGGAGAAAATAGCCATACATATCCGATCCATAGGGTTGTACAGTTTAACCATGAATACAGATACAGAACCTGTAATGTCCCCAAGTCCGAGCCCTTTATAAACCTGATGTATGAAACGAATTGTACATATGTGTTATAGGCTGGTGAGTCGAGGTCCTATAAGCTAGAAGGCTTATGTGGTTGTTAGGCTAGGAAGCCTAAGTGTTTGAAGGCCAGGAGCCTGTTGTTGTACTTGTATGTATGCATAATATTTAATAAAATATAAACACCGCCAGGTGAAGACCGACCATGATGAATGAGTGAAGGGGGACTGAGCGTCCGCAGAGTGGGCAAGGAACTAGGGGCTGGAAGGTGGGAAAGAGGCTAAGTGTTGAGCCTAGGGGCTAAGCTTAGGGGGGCTTAAGCCTGGGAATAATATTTTAATATTATTTCAAAAGATATGAGCATCATATGTTTTTATCCTAAGTCCTTTTGGAAGGACACATGATTTCCCAAGTGGTGGGAGGAAGGCGTGCGGATGGAACACATGTAGTTTCTAGGGTGACAAGTGTCAACCCATGAGGGGGGGATCTCATCCATTCGATCCGACTGTCCAGAGGGTGATCAAGGGAAGTCAGTCTGTAAGGGACCCTTGTGTAATTCTGATACAGAAAAGAAAGCCTATGTTTGTCCTGAAGAATCCGTGTACACCCCTGTCCAGAGTTGTGGAGTCTGTGTCTGTCTCTAAGAAAACCCGTGTGCGCATTCCCTGAACGGGAAGCCTGTGTTGAATTTGAGTGGAAGGATATTTGTTATTCGGGGAAGCTGAGCTAGCCTGTGCGTGGAGTCCCTGTTCCAAAATCAGGACCGTGAGATCATCCTGTGACTGTTGAACCAGTTCTTGGGAAGCCTGTGTTTGTTTTCCCTGTGTTTGTTGTGGTACACAGTGCTTGTCTGCACTTGGCATCCTGGCCAGAGTAATCCTATGTTGATATTGTGTATGAATTCTCTCCAGGTGAGGGAGGTGGTTGATGTTGGAAGAGGCAGGTTGTCAGGCCTGCGAGAAACTCTTTCCAGGTGAAAGAGTTTGCTCGGAAGTGTTTTCTTCCAGAGAGTGTCCAGCACCAGCTACGGGCTCTGAGACTTCATGATTCGGCCTGTTGTTGAGACCCAGAGGGGGAGGTTAGCACCGATGGACTGTGTGTGTGAAGGTGTATACTCCCAGGCGGAACAGGCATGTGGGGAATGAGAGTCTGGTAGTAGTGGGCGTAAGATGGCATCTTTGGGAAGAATCCTTCCAGATATTTCTGTGTTGTCTTCTTTGTAACCTCAGCCTAGCCTAGGAGTCCTTGCCTTGGGGTGGAGCTCGGTCCCAGCTCGAGCGTGAACCACTGTTGAGATGATGAACAGTGTGGTATAAGGCTGGGAGGTTCATGGAAGGCCTGCACTTGGTTGGTGATTTCTACAGTTGTTAAAAGATAAGTATTTGAATTATGATTTGATCATGTTTTGCATGACTGAGCTATTTATGTATCATGTTTTCTGTTGTGTATATGAATTAAATGATAAGGATAAATGCTTGTTGAATATAGTAGTAATTCATATGTTTACTCTGAGTTAAATGTATTATTTTGCTTGAATGCATGTGGTTATATAATTCCAATATGAGTTATGTAAAAGTTCGTGTACAGAATGGTTAGGAGAGGTTTGAAATCCTCGATAGTGAAAAGGGTACACTACAGAACCGACATCAACCATAAAAAAATCTAAGTACTTAAATCGCATGGATGAGGCACTCGAAACAATTTGTTGTCTTATCTCTCCCGATCTCCTTTTTCACATATCTTCCTGTAAGACTCCCAATGAAGCCTAGAAAATATTGGAAGGGCTCTTTGGCAAACAGGATGAGATGAGGGGACAAATTTTGGAGGTGGAGCTACTCACATTGGATCCAAAAAGATTCGACAATATCCAAGATTTCTTTACAAAATTCAAGGATTTACTGTTGCAACTCAAAGCTTGCGGGGTTGATAAATCGATGAAGGAGAAACAAATGGTTCTCACCATTATCTCCAAGATTGGTCCTGAATTCTCTATATTCGTATCCACATTCCATACTATCAAATTTGCCTGTGGAGCCACCTAGAAGATGCCTTCTCTTGAGGACTTTATCGAATCCCTGACACAAGAGAAAACCAAGCTCATCAACATGGGTGCAATCAAAGGCCCAAGGGCGCATGCACTCACTGTGCTTGATGAAAGCCACAAATATCATAAATCTAAAGATAAAGATAAGCAGAAAGCTTATGCACATACGAAGAAGGAAGGGTACACAAAACCCTTCATCGATGCCTCTGGATCCAAAGGAGAAAAGGGAAGAAAAGGGGAGAAATGCATGTACTGTCACAAAGGATTCCATTCGGAATCCTCATGCATGCAAAAAAAAATAGATCTGATGTCTCAAATACTTCAGCAAGACAACCTTGGAGATCGCATCCCCAAGGGTGCAAAGAAGAAGAAGCCAGAAGATCCAAATTCCAAGAAAGGCAATTCTAGCCATGCCTTGATTGCCATCAACTCCTCTCCTGATGCTTGGATAATAGATTCAGGAGCATCACATCACATGGCTACCTCAGAGGCAGACTATTCTTCATTGGATGCATTCAAAGCTCCTCCTATTTTGATGGGTCACAAGTCTTTTGTCGAAGTCACTGACAAAGGAAGAATTGAACTCACCAGCAAAAGTTTTGAGAATGTGTTGCATGTTCCCAATCTTTCTGTCAACCTTCTCTCCATGTATCAGATGACGAATTCCGACACTGGAAAGAGATTCATATTCACACCAAATTTTGTGGACATCTATGACATGCAAACCAACTCCGGGGTTGCAACCGGTGAGGTAAATCATCAGTCTAGATTGTATACATTTTATGAATTCATTGAACCTGATTCTTCTTTACTGCTTACTCATGCTGATGAAAGTAGTAGGATATGGCATGAAAGGTTTGGACTTTTGAATTTCAGATACATGCAAAATATTAGCAAGCACATATTAGTTGATGGTCTACCAGACATTCATTTCTCCAAGGGAGTATGTGAGGGATGTGTTCTCGGGAAATACTCTCAAGAGAAATTCGACAAAGGAAAGTCTCAGTGAGATTTCACACCTTTAGATCTGATCCATAGTGACCTTATGGGTCATTTTCTGCATCCATCCATCAGCAAAGTGAGGTTTGTTCTCATTTGTGTTGATGATTTCTCACATTTTACTTGGATCTAGTTTCTCAACAAAAAATATGAGGTCTCTCAACACCTCAAAGATTTCAAAGCCTTGGTTGAGACATAGTCCGGAAAGAAGATCAAAGTCCTATGAACTGATAACGAGGGAGAGTACGTGAATCATGAGATCCACAACATTTTCCATGAGGCAGGGATTCAATTGCAGCATACAGTTCCCTACACTCCGCAGCAAAACGGAGTTGCTGAGCGGAAAAACCGATCTATAAAGGAGATGGCATCTTGCATGTTGCATGCAAAGTCACTACCACAGAGACTATGGGCCGAAGAACTTAACTTTGCAAAATACATCCAAAACAGATCCCCACATAGATTTGTCAAGGATAAGACCCCCTATGAGGCTTGGAGCGGCCTCAAATTAGAAGTAACCCACTTTCGTATTTTTGGTTCATGTGCATGGGCCAGGATTCTCTCTGAAAAGAGGAAGGCACTTGATCCACAGAGCACTAAGTGCATTTTTTTTGGATACCCTAATGGTGTGAAGGGATATCATCTTATTGATCTTTCCTCGGACCGGCTCATCATTGAGTGCAGGGTCCAATTCGAGGAAAATGTCTCGCATGTACCTCAGTAGTGGCATGCAGAGACTGTTACTCTTCCACCTGTCCGAGATGATGAGCATGCACATGTCGACTCTTCTTTAGATGAGAGTTCTGATTTAGAGGACTCAGAGGAATCAGATTCAAATTCAGAGTCAGTACAGTCATATGTAAAGTCAGAGCATCCAGATGCAGTTGCAGAGCCAGAGCAGAGGCCCAAGTGGGCACAAACTACTCTTCAGGAGGCAGGGGATCTTGTAGGTGATCCAGCCGATACTAGGAGGACTCGATCTGATTTCAAGGAGCCTCCTATTGCACTCATTTCCACTGAACCATTGCCTTCTAGGCATGTTTTCTTGGTTCAGTCTTCAAATCCACAGTCTTATGGTGAGGCTGCTGGAAATCCCTTTTGGGAATCTGCCATTCAGGAGGAGTACAACTCCCTCCTCGAGAACCAGACTTGGGATCTGGTACCACTTCCTTCTGGGAGGAAACTTGTCAGATGCAGATGGGTCTACAGGACCAAGAGCATAACAGATGGACATATCAGCAAATACAAAGCCAGGCTTGTTGCCAAATGCTTTCAACAGGTTCATGGTATTGACTATGATGATACCTTCGCTCTAGTAGCGAAGATGGATTCCATTCGATTGGCCCTTGCCATTGCGGCAGCCAAGGGATGGGAAGTCCATCAAATGGACGTGAAGAATGAATTTCTTCATGGTGATCTCTCTGAGGAGATCTACATGGATCATCCCCAGGGATTTATGCAGGACTCATCTTTGGTTTGTCGACTGAAGAAGTCACTTTATGGCCTCAAGCAGGCTCCGAGGGCATGGTACACCAAGATGGACTCCTACCTTCTGTCATAGAACTTTGTACACTGTAAATCATACCCAAATGTATACATGCTCAGGATGACTGATTCACTTCTACTTTTAGTTCTGTATGTCGATGATTTGTTGATCACTGGTTGCTTGACTTCAGCGATTGCTGCAGTCAAGAGGATTCTTCATGATAGGTTTTTGATGATGGACATGCGTCCACTACACTTCTTCCTTGGACTTGAGATCAGTCAGGATGCATCAAACATCAAACTGTCTCAAGCCAAGTATGCAAGAGATCTCCTTGAGAGATTTCACATGATAGAATGCAAGTCTGCTCCAACTCCTTTCCTATCAGGATTCAAACTTCAGGATGGCGGGGAGACGCCACTGGTTCACAACACATTGTACAAACATCTAGTGGGGAGCTTGTTGTATCTCACACACTCCAGACCAGACCTCTCATATGAATTTGGCTCAATTTCCAGGTTCATGCAAGAGCTGCATGAGCTACATTGGAAAGCTGCAAAGCGTATCCTTCAATATGTACAGGGCACCATCACCTTTGGGATTCATTATGAAACATACTCTACATTATATCTCATTGGGTTTACTGATTCCAACTGGGGTGGCAATAGCATTGATCGCAAGTCCACATCTGGTTACTCACTCAGTCTTGGTTCCAGGCCTATCCGTTGGTCGAGCAAGAAGCAAGCTGCCATTGCTCTATCTTTAGCCGAGGCAGAGTACAGAGGGGTAGTTAACATAACCATTCAGGCTATGTGGCTACAACATTTTCTCACTGATTTGGGCATTCAGTTTCATCGGTCGATCGTCATCTATTGTGATAACCAGAACACTCTGAAGTTCTGCAGAGATCTAGTTTAGAGGTAGCGGACGAAGCACATCGAGATCCACATGCACTACATCTAGGACTTAGTACACGAAAGGATCATTGACTTACAGTTCTGTCCTTCAGCAAAACAGATGACGACCATTTTCACCAAGACCTTCACTAAGCATAAATTCCATTCTCTGTGAGGTCATCTTGGAGTGAAGGACACAGTTTCCTAGCAACTGTAGTTCTTCTTTTTACATACATTGTACCTTGACGGGGGGTTTTTCCCATGAGGTTTTCCCTCTTTCCTCACTTTATTTTCAGTGTATCTTTTGTACTTGGGTACCTAACATGGCCTCGTTGTCAGGACCCAATCTTTATTTTCACCATAGTTATGTTTAGGGGGGGTGTTGGAGTTACTTCACACACACCTGGGATTTCTTTTTCCTAAGGTTTTTATTTTTTTATTAGTCATAATTAGTCATTATCCAGTCTCCTATATTTTAGGAGAGAATATTACACCTGGAGAATATTCTCTTTCAGTTGACACTTCAGTTTGACTAGTTGAGTTGAGTTTAGATGTTGCATTGGGATCATCACCATTCAAAATTGGGATCATCACCATGCTAATTCGACCTTTCCTTGGTACCATCACCAGAGTGGCACATTAGCCTTGATTCCCTGAGTTAAATCCTCACTACTCTTTGTTCAGTAAGTTAACTGAAGACTAGTTGACTAGTTAACTCAACTAGGTGGTAGTTCACTCCCGTAACTTCCTGAGAGACTATAATAGGTGGCAGTTCACTCCCATAACTGCCTGAGAGACTAGAATAGGTGGCATTTCACTCCTGTAACTGTTGGTGTGTGTCCATATCACTCTAGACCACCACTATGGCGACTTGGTTCACCTCAAGTCAAACTCATTGAGTTATACAGAGTATATCATGTGTAAATTATTAATTATTCATAATGGTTAATGATCATTCTTTCCATTCTTTCTCTCATTCTTCTTCTTTTCCAATTCGCTCTGCAAATGTGTGTATTATTGTTTAGCTAGATATATTATGTGCAGGTTCAACACATTTACAACTTTTGCACCCTCAACAAACTCACCATTAAATACAAATTTCCCATTCCTGTCATTGATGACCTCTTGGATGAATTGAGTGGTGCCTAGTTATTTACTAAACTTGATCTTTATTTTGGCTACCACCGGATCCGTAGGAAAGAGGTATACATTCCTAAGACTTCCTTTAGAACTCATGAGGTCCACTATGAGTTTTTGGTCATGCCCTTTGGCTTGTGTAATGCTCCCTCCACTTTCCAAAGCCTCATGAATCATGTCTTTCGTCCTTTTCTCTGTCATTTTGTCTTAGTTTTCTTTGATGATATCCTCATCTATATAAAAACCTGGAAAAACCATCTTTCTCATGCGGATCGAGTTATCCATCTACTCTCTCAGCACCAACTTTTCCTGAAACAATTTAAATGTGCTTTTGGTGCCTCAGAAGTCGATTACTTGGGTCATCTTGATGGCAAGGTCGACATCAATGTGGATCCTAAAAACATTGAATCTATGCAAGACTGGCCTCACCCAAAGACTCTCAAAATCTTGCATGGATTTCTGAGCTTAACAGGTTATTATCACAAGTTTGTTAAGAATTATGGAAAGATTGTGGCACCTCTCACTGCACTCCTTAAAAAGACTTATTTCACTTGGACTCTAGCAGTTGCTTAGGCTTTTCAAACCTTGAAGATGGCCATGTGCACCACTCCAGTCCTGGCTCTTCCTGATTTCACAAATACCTTTGTCCTGGAACATGATGCTTCAGGGAAAGGAATTGGTGTTGTCCTTATGCAAGAGGATCGACCTTTGGCCTTTACCAGTAAACAACCATCTGAGCGAAATTTGGACAAATCAATCTATAAAAAGGAAATGTTGGTTATTCTGCATGTCGTTGATCTTTGGCGCCCTTATCTATTGGGGTAATGCTTCCAAATTAAGACAGATCATCAAAGCCTCAATTATTTTCTGGAATAACGCATTTCCTCCCCAAAGCAACAAAACTGGGTGACTAAGTTCTTTGGATATGATTATGAGATCATTTACAAGAAAGGAAAAGACAATGTGGTTGCGGATGCACTTTCCCAAAAATATGAAGATGAAGGGTCCTTTTTTTCTCTCTCCTTCATTGTATCAGATTGGCTCCAAGTTGGCTACACAATCCCACAAGTTCGCATCTGATACAACAATTGCAGTCTAATTCTCAAGTTTCCCTAAGGTACTCTTGGCTCCATGATGAGTTTCGATACAAAGGCCATTTGTATTTAAGTAAACAGTGAAAACTTAAATCCATGGTACTTTCTGAGCTTCATGCTACACCTACAACTGGGCACTCCGAGTTTACCAAAACCTATGATAGGGTCAAACGTTCTTTTTTCTGGGATGGTATGAAACAGGACATTCATAATTTTTTGGTTGAATGTGATGTGTGTCAACGCAACAAGGGAGAAACAGTCAAATCTCTTGGCACACTACAACTGCTTTCGATTCCACCTGCTATTTGGTGGGATATCTCTATGGATTTTATTGTAGGCTTACCTAAATCAGGCAATAAATCAGTCATCATGGTGGTAGTTGATTGTCTTTCCAAGTATGCTCATTTATGTGCTCTTCAACACCCATTTATAGCATCCACTGTGGCTCAAATTTTCATGGATCAGGTCTTCAAGCTTCATGGCATGCCACATTCTATTGTTTCTGATCGTGACCCAACTTTCACTAGCAATTTTTGGCAAGAATTGTTCAAGCTACAAGGCACCCAATTGCATCTCAACACAGCTTATCATCCCCATAATGATGGTCAAACTAAAGTTGTTAACAAGTGTTTGGAAACATATTTGAGGTGTTTTTCCTCTAAAAATAAAAATCAGTGGGCTCAATGGTTACCACTAGCTGAATGGTGGTACAACACTTCATACCATACAACTACCCGCATGACTCCTTTTGAAGCGGTATATGGACAAAATCCACCTTCAGTTCTCTCATATTTTCCAAGTGTCTCAAAGGTCCAGGCGATTGACCAAATGCTTACAGTTCAAGAGGATATTCTTCGTACCCTCAAAGAGAATTTGGTCATGGCCCAGAATCACATGAAGCAACAAGCAGATCAAGGTCATTCTGAACGTCAATTTGTAGAAGGGGATCATGTGTTTCTTCGACTGCAACCTTATAAGAAAAATTCCCTCAAGGCTGACCACTGTCAGAAACTAGCGCCCAAATTTTATGGTTCTTATACCGTTCTCAAGCGTGTGGGACAAGTGGCCTATCAGTTAGCTTTGCCCATTCATTTTAAGCTCCATCATGTTTTTCATGTTTCCTTCTTAAAAAAGGTGATTGGAACTAAGTTCCAAACTCAAACCAACCTTCCCAAGTTGGACGTAGAAGGCTCCATTTGGCTACAACCACAAGAAATTTTGGACCACCGTGAGTGTCGTCTGCGTCAACAAACCATCAAGGAAGTCTTAGTCCAGTGGAAAGATACAACTCCAGCAGATGCCACTTGGGAACCAACTACCATTCTGCAGCAATTTCCATATCTCAATCCTTGAGGATAAGGCTGCTTTTAAGGGGGAGGACATGTTAGGGACCTGACCCCTCACGTAGGTAGAATAATATATTCTAATGTAATAAAGGCCAATATTAATAAGTCCTAGCAATAAGGAAGAATAAGTCCAATGTAAGAAAACCTAATAGAAGATTTTGCTTCTAGAAGGATCTTCCTCTAGATGGTTCTTTTGATAGACATATTTAGTATAAATAAGAGTTGAGGGTATCATAACTTGTGTCTTGGATATTATTGTAATAAAGCTCTTCTCTGCTGGAGGTTGCCCCCTTGAAAAGGAAAGTGAACATTGCTCTCAGTAATCAAAGTGTTATTTCTGGTGTTATTCTTGTATCATTTTGGTATTATTGTGGTGTTGTTATAGTTATATTGTTGTTCATCTGCCATTTCTAGCATTTTATTTTTGTTTTGCATACTTTTTATATCTATAATATTACACCTTGTTTGAACCGTCTCAGACATTACAAGATAGCATCAATTCTCAACATCTATACATGAGACGAGGAATCCGTGTGGCATCAGAGGTTCAGTTGGAGTTGCTTACATTGGTAGAGGTTCACTCCAGAGAAGGATTTCCTTGGTCGCCTCAGATGAGTTTTCCAGGTTTATGTGGATTCTGGTTCGAGGTGTTCGCCCCCTCCCAAGGGACATTTATGTTGTTCTATATTAATTACCTCCACCGTAATCATCACATGTCATTCATAATGGGCATGACAGGGACCCATTTATAGACTTATGTGCAAGTATCACCTAGTACATGGTGGTTGGAGAGGTGGTTCTCCTAGGTGACCTCAACTCCTACACCAAATCCATCCAAATTCCTCTCCATGATCGACCAGATGATATGTTCTACATCTAGGATATTTATCGTCAATGAGGCTTCATCGGATGTCAGAAAATGCATTGGAACCTCTCACAACCTATGGTAGGCACCTCTTACACTTAGGGGAATCTCAGGAGTAGTTGATCTTGAACGAGCTCCCATGCTTCCCAGACTCTCACTCTTTCATGTGTTGGCCTCGTGGAGGAGGGGAGAATGTTGTTGAATACATCCTATCTACCCATGAATTTCTCCCCTTTATTCATCACTTTCATGTTTCTCCCATCCTCCTTGCAGACCATGCTCTTTTTTCCTTCTCTCTCCAAGATGACACCCCCCCTCCCCCATATCCCCCCATGGCCCACCCCACACTACCTTTCGATTTGATGAGGGGGACCTAGACACCTTCTATACCCACCTCTGATAGATTCTCCCCTCTTATATTGTTCTCCCTACTTGATTATACTACTATCAAATATGATTACCTCTCATCCACCATTTGGGATGCAACCCTCAAATCCTACCCTCACTCCACCTGGTCCATTCCACCTCCCAAAAACACAACTCCTACCCTATGAATCGATGGTACGATGAGGAATGAAAGGTCCTCCACCACCATCTTCCACATGCATTCACCCATTCTCACCCCTCCTATTCCAACCTCAAAGAGTCACCACACATCTTTGTCTCTCATAGGAGACATGGTTTATCCATTTCCCTTACTCACTCTCCTAAAAACTTATGCCATATCATCCTCCCCCACCACTCCCCGCTCCCATTTGACCTAGATCCCGACTCCTTTTTTTCCCACATATACACTCTCTATGGCATTCATGGACAAGACCAAATTCGGATCACCTCTCCACCCTCCTCATTCTTATTATTCTCAGATGAGGACATCGGAGAGGTCGTTTGGGTGATGAAAAACAACAAAGAAACATATGAGAAAGGTTTTTAGGTAGAGCTCTTAAGAATGGTATTTGTGCTTTGGTTTCTCACTTGGTTGATCTCTTCAACCAAGTGGTTTGTACAGGTTTTCCTTTAGCTTGGTCAAACCACACCATTCACCCGATACACAAATCAAGCTATAGCTCGGATCCCAAAAATTATAAGATGATTATGGTGGGCCATACATTCTTGAAGCTCTATGCTACAAATCTCCATGTGAATCTTTCTAGTGAGCTTGAGCATAGACACCTCAAAGGTAGGGGATGGACATGATTCTTTACAAGTCATCAGACCATTGATCACATATTTACCCTCTAAGACATTATTGAGGAGGCACAACATCGATCTTCGAAAGTCTATTGCTACTTTTTATATTTTTGGAAGGATTTCAACTCCATCCTGAGAGAATCCATGTTCCATAGGCTCAGAGACATTGGCATCTCCCATAGCCTACTAACTACCATCATGCGCCTCTATGAGTTGGTTCTTGGTCATTTATGCACAATTCATAGGATGTCAGATTTCATCAGGAGTACCATCAGAGTTAAACAGGGTTTCCCTCTATCCCCCACATTGTTTGGGATTTATATTGATGATCTAGAAACCTTTCTCCGCGAGCATATTCAGGACTGTGATGGGTGTCTCCTCCACCAGGTACTGATATCCATCTTGTTTTTCATTGATGATGTGGTCCCTAGCCTCGTCTCTAGAGGGATTACAGAGACAGTTGGATTCCATGTCTCTCTTTTGTGACCTTAGACATTTGATAGTGAACCTAGGTAAAACCAAGGATATAATCTTCAATGGGTTGAAGAAGTCCATGGACCTTCATTTCTTCTTCATAGGGGAGGAGATTGAGATCGCCAATTCCTGCATGTACTTTAGAGTATTATTTTCGGGACCTCATTTTAGTTTTCAACTATCCTTCTATCCTCAGATTGCCAAGGGTTATGGGTCCTTAGCCCTTCTCAAGAGATAATTTTTCCACCACCATTTTCAGGATATCTCATCCAAGATGTCCCTCATGGACTCCCTTATCCGACACATTGTTCTTTATGGTTCAGATATTTGGGAGCCTTCTTTACTAGAGTCTGATTGGGCCTCGATTGAGAGATTCTAGACCCTTATCCTTCATCGCATCATTAGATGCAAGTATACAATTCCTCATCACATCATCCTAGTAGAATTTGGGGCTCGACCCTTCTGAATTGAGATAGTGTTCGAATTGATCTCTCTTTTTCATCTCATTCGAAGCTTAGTTGAATTGATGAAGAGGTGATATTGGTACCCATACTTGGCGTATTTCTCTTCGGAGACCATTTCCCTCTCTATCCCATTGGGTCGGGCTCAAGGTTGGTTCGCAGGGGTTTCAAATATTTTAGATTCTATGGGGATTCAAATTGACTTCCTCCCTCCATTTTGGTATTCCTTGGATGCACATGGTCATCTCCTATCGACCAGACGGGTGTTGAAAAATATTATCAAAGATGACATTTATAGGTGGTTTATCCATATCACTTGGGTTAACCCTCCTAGTGGGTTACGCCCAAAGATGGAATTTTATGTTGAGATTTGTTGGAGCTTAGGGATGGACACATCACTCGACCATAGTATACATTTTTCCACTGGGTACATTCTCTTTGCATTACTCTAGGCCATTTTAGAGTGGGCTCTCATACACTTCAGGTAGAGATAGACCACTTGATCGACTAACCAGACATGATCTATCAATTATGCCATGTAACATCCCCAACCTCCCAGGCTAGGCCATGTCACACAATATCAAATTATGTGACTCTAAATAAACCATATTGTAACATCACTCAACATACTACTGAACAATGCTACTTTGAAAATCCATTGTGCAAATTCTATACTAAACCCTAGTCTGCACAACATCACTTGAAGTAACATGCTCAACCTCAAGCTGAGTCGCGCCACTCTAAATTTCACCTTTTAACACAACTTTAAGCAATGGAAGTAACTAAAAACAAATACGCATGAGTATCATGATCACACGACACTATCGTGCACACAACCATTCTAGCGTCACATGCCAATTCTGATTTCCTCATGCACGAGGTCTATTTCCTTGTATGCACACATGAGTTTCAACCTCATATGCACACATGATACTTTCCTGTGCACCCGACGATTCAATTTTTTCCTCGGAGACTCATGACCAATATCAAAGGATAACTTAAAAGGAAAAACTAACAATAATTTTCATACTCAAACACAACTAAAATAATGATTATCAACACCACACTTACATGTGCAAGCAACATTAGAAGGAATAAAAAAAATTACTTATATGCAACAACATACAAGAATTAACCCATGTCAAACATAGATAAATAAGCACATAGTAAATGAGACAAGCACATAATGAACATTGTCTTTTATGAAAGTCACCAAATGTGCACAAAACTCAGATGTTCCTCCTAGCCATAAACTTTATTACTCATAATATTTCAACAACAAGTCACCCCTGAGCTAAGGCTTAACTCCATCAGGGAAAAAGGGTTCCTAGTAACAGACTAAGGTCTGATTCTCAACATAATTTCCTAGTCCAATGTGCTCGCTACTACAACTAGCCTACAGTCTCTCATTCCCCATGCACCTATCACATCCAAGAAAGTATGCCCCTTATTTTCTCAACATTCCCTTGGTTGTTCCACTTTCCTTCCAGGGTTACCAACAAGAGGTCATACAAGAAATCTCTGATCCCTGTGACTAATGCCTAGCGCACCAGGGAAAAATTCTCAGCAAAACTCTCACCTACAGAGTATGCTCATGGGCCTGACAACTCAATTCTTCAACAACAAATATATCACCCAAAGAGACTACTCACAAGCCTAACAACTCGCCTCTTCAACAACAAATCTCTCACCCAAAGAGACTACTCACGGGCCTGATAACCCATCTCTTTGATAGAAAAACTCTTATTATAGTACAGAAAAACCCCTTACAAGATTCTCACTCCACATAAGGTAATAATTGTCCTTTTTCCCTGGACCGACCCCCTTCTGCTCATGAGAAAGTGAATGATACCCCCAAAATACACTAAGGCCAGCAATATATATATATATGGCATGCCTTGTTGGATAGGCAGTTTTGGGATATAATTTTGGGAAAAAACCTAAGTACAAAAGAAGTGCGCGGCATAGGTGCGCAAGAGAAGAAGGAATATTAGGGAGTGCGCAATTTAGGCGCATCCAGGAGGATAGTGAGAACCAGAGGCACATATATAAGAATAACTCGCAGTGAGATAAGAATAAAGTAGAAAAGTGAATAAAGTAGAGAATAAAGCAGGAGAAGAAAGCGAGCGAAAAGGAAGGATAATAGCTTGATAGGATAAAAATGGAAGGACATGCAAAAGAAGGAAGAAAAAGGACTGAGAGTGCAAAAGAAACATGTAGATGGAAAATAAGAAGAAAGTAGTCGAACAACCAATTAACTAAATGAGTCGTGCAATGTAATATGGTGTTTTCAGATGAACCAAGTAGGGTTTTAAGCAATATATTGTATGTATAAATATGTAACATGTTGGGAGAATAATGATTACTTGTCATTGGTTCCTCCATATGGATATGTTGTAGGCTTCATGTTCCTGATTGTCTATTTTTAGTCTGTAAACGAGAGGAATTCATGTCGGAATGTAAGGGATGATGCAGAGAGAGAGAGAGAGAGAGAGAGAGAGGCTTGCACTGCAGAGCGTCTAGGATAGTAGAAGAGAAATACAACATGATACATATTTGTAAGCATAGTGTGAAAGCTTGAAACACCTAAAGAAAGCATAATAGAGAAGCCAATCATTGTGGATGTGGCCCAGAGTTGGGTGAACCACGTTAAATCTTGTGTTGTATGCCTTTTATGTGATTGTTTATGAATTATGTCTGGATGCATAGTATATTATCTTGCCTTATGTTTAAATCATGGTGAAATATTCATAACTCTTACAACAACGAGTTTATGCAATAATATGGAATATAGTGATAGTCTGAATTTAAATCACTAAGCAGTTAACACAAAGTAAGGACATAATTATGTGCACATAACTAATAAGGAAGAATGAACAGAATGGTCACCTCCCATTCCATCACTACTACAGAAACTTGGTTCTTGCAGTCCCCATAGATACCTCGGGTGATACTTCATATGCGCAAGTGGGTGATGTCAAAAGGGTTGGCGTCTGGTGGGTTTTCTTGGTCATATATAACTCGAACCTAAGGTCTTACAAACCATGTGTAGCATGAACATGCCTTCAAATCAACACTTGTCACCTTCATAAGTAGCTTAAGCCACTTTTTGACTCGTTCCCTACCCTCGGGAACTTAGTATAAAAAAATTATCCATAACTTAAACTTTTATGGAAATATTATAAAATACTCCCTAAGAGATAAGTCTCTCCCCCCTTTTACATTTTCTGGTAGAATTATCCCCCCATCTCTTTTCGTCCAAGTCTGTTTGCGCGCAGTGATGTAATATTATATTAATAACTTGAGTATGATTACACTTTACATGGACAGGCGCACTGGCCTATTTTCATCCCGACTCACCAGCATCATAACCACACAGGCTCTCTGGCCTCAATACATATACAACCATATATATACATATATATATAACTCGGCTCGGTGCACACTCCTAGGTCATTTTTGCGCACTTACCCAAGTGTGAGAAACATTGTGAAATGTGCACACCCTTTATTTGATGTGAAACCATGCACACTTACCCAGGTGTGTGCAACACTATGAAATGTGCACACCCTTTCATTGATAACAATTCTCTGCGCACCTAACTAGGAGCACGCAAAACCAAAACTAGGTGCCAACGACTCACCAGCGTATATGTACATTTACATTTACAATTGGTACCAACAACTCACCAAACTATATGTACAATTACAAAGGGTCTATATTAGGTACATTACATTCCTCTCCCCCTTATTTATGCATTGTCTTCAGTGCGTCATATACACATGTACATACAAAATTTCAAAAATATTTGAAAATATGTGAAACTCTACCCGCATAACATCTTTGCGCTCCCAAGTTGCATCATCAAGACCGTACCAGGGCCATTGGACCTTTATCAACTCCATGACTTGATTCCATAGTTTTTTTATTTTCCAATGCAATATGAAAATCGATCGCACTTGAAAATCACCTTGTGGCTCCACCTGAATCACATTCCAATCAATAATATGATTAACATCAGGTACGTATTTTTTAAGCAATGATACATAGAAAACATTATGAATACACAAGGATGCAGGAAATGAAATCATATATGAAACATGACCAATCCTCTCTAGGATTTTAAATGGCCCACAGTAGCGCACTGCCAACTTAGAAAACTTCCCCAACATCAGGGAACTGCACCTGAATTTAACTTTCAAGAACACGTGGTCTCCCACTTTAAACTCTTTGTGGGTTCTTCCTTTATCTGAGCAAGCTTTTATTCCTGTCTTGGGTAGCCTTTAAATTCAATCTTATATTTACCATCTATTCTTCCATTTCTTGAAGTATATCTAGCCCAACTATTGCACGGTCTGTTGGGTTGTCCCAACTCACTGGCGTGTTGCACATTCTACCATAAAGTGCTTCAAATGGGCTCATATTTAAAGATGATTAATATCCATTGTTGTAAGAAAACTATACCAATTGAAGGTAGTCTTCCCATTTTGATGGTTTATCCATCACATACATCCTCAACATGTCTTAAATCATCCAATTTACCCTCTATGTTTGTACATCTATCTCAGGGTGATAGGTTGTGCTAAAGTTTATATTTGTTCCAAATCCTTTGAATATCCATTTCCAAAATTTCGAGGTGAACTTGTAATCTCTGTTAGACACAATTGTCTTAGGTACACCATGCATCTTAGCAATTTCTCGCATGTATATCTTGCATGTATTTATCAATTTTTTCCTTGTGCATTGACTTCATTAGAATAAAACGGGCAACTTTAGTAAGCTTGTCCACCACCACCATAATAGAATCATGTTACTTAATAGCAGTTCTAGGAAGTCTAGTTATAAAATCCATGGTTACAAATTCCCACTTCCACTTAGGAATGGGTAAAGTCTATATCAAGCCAGCTAGATGTTTGTGCTCAACCTTGACCTTTTGACATTTAAGACATCTAGCAATAAAATTAGTAACCTCCTTTTTCAAACCTGGCCAATAGTATTACTTTTTTACTGCGACAATTGTCTTCTGGTAGCCTGGATGTCCAGCATAAGGAACTTTACACATCTCTGAAAATAACAAACTTTTCAACTCTTGATTGTTTGGCACATAGACTCTGTGCCTATACATGAGGATCCCATCCTCTTTCAACTCATAACCTTCAAATTTTTGTTGTGACATACCTTGTTTTAAGGTCACCTTTACGTCCTCATAGTGTTGATCTGACTTAGAAAATTCTAAAATCATGTCGCACAAAGAGTGGCTAGAAATATTAGTGGATAACATTGGAAGGTACATATTTGTAGCACCGAGGAATTGGACTTCTAAATCGGTAAGACAACTGAGTTATGTAAGTAACCTAACTACTCGTGTAGTTGATTTCTAGTTGGATAGAATACTAGGAGGATATATTATAGAGTTTGTCATATATTGTATCCAATCACAGAGTGTTGCAAAAGGGGATTTTTTCAAAGGTCCTCAAGGGAGGTTCATGAAATCATTAGGTGCATGGATAAAGATGTCATTGTGTGACAAGTGCGTGATAATGATGCAATTGGACTGCTAAAGGGCCTCACACACATAGGGGAACCAGGGGATGACAAAAGGATAGTATGAGAACATGAGAAAGCGATGAAAAAGGAAGGGAGGGACTGAGGATGCAAGAAGAGGGTATACCAGAGGAAGAATACGAGTTTGTAGTACTACGTGGAGGAAGGAGGTACAAGAGGCAAAAGACAAGGGTTGAGAAAGGAGAGTCATGCAGTGAGCCAGAGGGGAGAGAACCTTGCATAGTCTGAATCGTGGAGGTACCATATATAGGAGGAGAAGAAGAGGAGTTTCAGTCCAGTCCAGTAATATAAGAACCATTAAGTCCTACTCAGATAGGTTCCTATGTCAAATCCATGACCCCATGTGCGTCACCATAATCAGAGATAACAGTCGAAGACTTATCAAAAGAAATTGTAGTTAACCAGGGAGGACAAAGTAGTAGCAATCAGAGCAGTGGAAGAAGTTCTCAAAGCCAGAGTCAAAATCAAAGTCAATCAAAATCACCAAGTGGAGGGAATAAACAAAGCAACATGGTATGGGTAGACAACACCCTTAGACTGCCTGAGTTCCAGGGAGTTGGGTCAGAGGACCCAAAACAACATTTGTTTGCCTACGAGACAATTTGGGTTGCAAAGAATGTCCAAGATGAGGCTGTGAAGATTGTACAATTGGAAACAAAATTTAAAGGTTCTGTGTTGGTATGGTACATGAAGCATACCAATGCACAACCTCTAAATGTTGGCAGGCCAGGAATTTGGCAGAGATAAGACAAGTGTTGTTGAAGGAGTTTAAGAGGCCAAAGTCAGAGTCACGGTACATCATAGAACTAAAGGAGACCAAACAGGTACAAATGGAGTCACTATGGGACTTCGATCAAAGGTTTAAGGATCTTATGGGTAGATTTACTTTCCAGATCCCTGATCAACAACATTAAGAATGGTTTATTGCAGGGCTTCTACTAGAGATTTGTAGGTTGTTGATTCAAAAAAAGGTTGTGTCATAGCCCGAGGCGCTGAAAATTGCAATGAAATTGGAATCATCCCCAATATGAGACAATGGAGGAATGGCACAAGTTCATATGCAGTTGGTTGCATTGACGATTTAATTGGCCGAGCTTACAAAAGGGAAGGAGAAACGAGAGAAAGTTTGGTGTACCAAATGTAGGATTGAAGGCCATCAAAAGGAAGAATTCCCAACATTCATGCAGTATTTGGGGACAGGAGCGTCGAATCCATTACTAGGAGAAGGATATTGTGAGATATGTAAGAAATGGGACCATCACCCAACATTACTACAGAAGTATCAAAGTACTCCAAGGAACTTTTTTTGCAATTTTTGCAAGTCGATGGGACTTGACGAGAAGGATTGTCGCACGTTCAACTTAATGAGGGAGCACACATCATATATGTACATGATTCTAGAGGAGAATGTTGTGGTAGAAGGGGGTGGCCCAAAATATAATACTCAAAGACTAATATGATGAAAAAAGGGAAATAGACTAAGCAATGGGTAAGGAAGTCAACAGGGCCTATGCCATCCTTTAATCCTTAGCAATAAAAGGATATGTATCAAAGGGAAAGAAAATAAGTACTTGGGGAGGATTGGGGAGCATCAACATCAGTTGCGCCTCATGTAGAAGATTGCGTTGTGCCTGAGAAGCCAACTGAAAAGGTAAGCACGCTAACCGAATTTTTGAGAAGCTGTGTAGAGCTAATGAAACATAAAACTAAATTGAGTACACTATATGACATGATTGATCATTGTACATGAGGAAGGGAAACTCTTATCACACAAAGAGTGGTAAATCAGGTACTGTACAGGAAGAGGACAAACGAAAAATTCAAATTCAATGCACAAAGTGGAGAGTATGATGTTGATAATGTCATCCTAGATTTGGGGTCTGAAGTGAACTTTCTACCTAAGAAGACATGTGATATGAAGGGCCAACCCAAGTTAGTATAGTCTCATGTTCAATTAAGGCTCGTGAATGAGCACAAAATAGTATTGATTGGTTGTTTAACAAGAGTACCTGTGAACATAGACGGGGTGTGAAGCATGGTAGACTTTGAAGTTATTAAGATCATGAATGGAATTCAACCATATCCAACACTAATGGGGTAGGAAAGGGTTTTTGATAACCAGGATATCATCAACTTGAAGATCAGGGATATGATATGTGAAGTGTTGATTAAGGTTGGTTGTCATTGATGTCAACCCTTGAAGAAAGCCCCGCAACACAAAGGTTTGGGTAATGGACCCAATATTTTTTTATGTAAAGATGACTCATTATTTTCTTGTCATGGTTGATAAGAAGTAAATATGGATGAACTCCAAAGTGGTCCCCTTATGGTGAAATCCCTCACAAGAAGATGCTTTGCAGAGTAAGAGAACCCATGCTTAATTGTGGAATAATGAGATGAAGGACAATTAATTTGTCAGGTAAAATATCTTATATGGATAGTGCTTGTCATTCCATTTCCAGTGGTATGTGTAACTTCACATAACTCCTCACGGTTAGAGAGTTATGTCCATGAGAATTTGGAGACCCCAGGTTTGGGTAATGGACCCAAGTTTGTTTGATGGAAAACAGTATGAGTTATGATATATTTTCAGATAATACTATTCTATATGGATAGTACATGTCATTCCATTTCTGGTGGTATGTGGAACGTCACATAACTTCACATAACTCCTCACGGTTTGAGAGTTATGGTCTTACGAAGTTGGAGGACCTTCATATGTCATCTAGAAGCCCCAAAAGGTCAAAGTAGTCAAAGTGGTTTAAGAGATTTTAAAAGGTAAATAATAAAGTGAAGTAATGAGTGTATTATAATTCAAAGTGAACACAAAATAAATTAATTCAATAATAAATTTAATGGAGAAATTAGAAGTGGGTTAACCCTAAAATAAGGAAAGTGGGGTCAAGTGACCTAAACGATGTTTTTAAGGAAGCTACTTGGAGAGTATAAATAAGAGGCAAGGCTCTCTCATTTTAATCACACTTAATCATATTGAATATCTATAGGTGTCTGAGGTAACCAAGGATATCTAAGCCGAAATTCTGAGGGAAGGTGAAGAAAAGAAGACCGAAATGCAAGGAAGGATAAATTCTTTTGATGGTGCTTTCTAAGGTATGTTATTTACAAGTCATCTCACCATTTTCGCTATAACTTTTTTATATAATTATTCAAACCCTGAAATTTCTATTCCATTGACAAAACATAAATTTATATTCCATTGACAAAACATATCCAAGTATCTGTGGTAAAAAATTCAGCTTGTGGGTCATTGTATTTTTGGAGTTACACTCCGTGGAAAATAGGGTTTGTGGCTAGTCCTGAAACTAGTCAAAAACAGGTGTTTCGGGTAAAAATGTCAAAACTTCTTCATAACAGACCCAAATTCAGTGAAACCAAATGTGTTGGTTAGTTTATAGTCTTTAGTATGTTGTGTAACAGTTTCAGATAAATTAAACAAATATTATGTGCGGGGCACGCTCTACAAGGTCACTCTCTAGAATAAGCCATAATTCAACAAGGTATGCCATTTTTGCTATAACTCCTTTTCTGAGAGGTTCCAAGTAGTGACACCTGGAGGAATTGCATAAAACACACTGAAGAAAATTGTGTATCAGTTTCAGATCTTTATACATTACAATTACAAAGTTATGATTACTTCAATTTAGGGTTGTCGACTAATCCAAAACTAGGCATGTGAGACTAAAGAAAAGTTTGATGAAAATGCTAGTCTCTTGTTGTTAAAATTAAGGAAGGTTTGCAGGAATGTGATCATATACACCAGGTCTATTATAGATCTACAAATAAGATTTGGATGATGAAATTGATGAGGGATTTTGGTTGAGGTACATGTTGAGTACATGGTTGAGACAAGTAGTTGATGAGTTGGCACATACATGAGTTGTATAGTTGATGATGTTGGTACATATTGATGAGTCATAGTTGAGGAGTAGTTGACACATGATTGGTACATACTTGGCACATGGTTGGATGCACTTGTTTATGGTACAAGTTGATTATAGGTTATTTGGTACAGGTTGGTGCATGGTTGATGCACTTGTTTATGGTACAGGTTGATTGCAGGTTGATGCATGGTTGATGCATGGTTCATATTTATTGGTACGGGTTTACATCGATATATCTCACAATGACAGGTTGACAGTGGTTCCATCATTCTAGTTCTACTTTAGAGTGGCAAGACGGGGCAAGCACAGGTGGTTGTAGCCACCTTCCGGTTGTAGCCGGAGAACATAGGGGGTTGTAGCCTCCTTCTGGTTGTAGCAAGATAATTGGGGAGTTGGAGCTTCCCTTAGGTTGTATCCTGAGAAACTAAGGGGTTGGAGCCTCCTTCCAATTGCAGCTGGAAAACAAAGGAAGTTGGTGCTTCCAATGAATGTAATTCTTCAAGACATATAAGAAAAATCATTTTGTGGTTTTCTCCCGATTTGGGTTTCCACGTAAAACACTGGTGTATTGTGTATGTGTATGTTTGTTCATTTGTTCATTGCTTGTTTACTATGCACTTATTGGATGATAATGCTTCATTGATATAACACTTCGATTATATGGTTAAAAAGGATTAGATTGCTCTATTATTGATTCACCCCCTCTCTCAGTAATCAAACATGAAGTGGGAGATTTGAAAGTTACTACACCATTGGACCCATCATAAGGAAAGAGATACATAGAGTCAACTAGAGGGAATGTCATTGACAGATTGTATAACATGACTACACAGATGGATGATTATGTCAACCCAAATACATATGGTGCACTAAGTTGGTGTAGTATAATTTTGTGTGCATCGAATTCTAAACAAGGTCTAGAGCATTGGCAACATAGAATGCATTAAGTGTCAACTAGATGATGTGCACATATAACCCAATCCGTGTGCTAGATTGGAACAGAGTTATGTGATCCACCAAAGTATGTCGGATTAACTGACATAAGTTTGTTTGTAAAGGAATTTGAGTTGCAAGTACCCAAACAACAAAGGTTGTTAGCACTAGATGTTGTCCTAAAAGCAACTCCATCGAGATGGTGGGTTGCACACAGAGAGGGAATAAGAGACTGGTCACACTAAAACAGACTAATGCAAGTAAGGCTTGGCATTGAGGAAGAAAATATTGTACAAAAGTATATAGGAGAGAGTGATCCAGTGGGTCAAGTTGAAGAGTGCAAGACTTTATAGATTTTAGTATTGGAAATAGAATGGATGCATATATTTATACACACACTGAACACAATTCCGAAGAACTAGTATTTGGAATTGGAAATGTGCAGGGAGACAACAGGATGGGAAGAGCTGGTCCAAAGGTTCAAAATCACATTTACATTTGAACATGAATATCCATCAATAGATGCAATGCTACAATCCATTCGAACTAAGATATTTTTAGAAGAAGTGTCGATGGAGATGGTACCATTATGCAGTGCACACAGAGCCAATATGATTGTCCACGAGTTATTAGAGTGTTACAATGTGGCTAAGAAGGAACATGATGAAGAGGATCCTAGAAATGTATAGGTACCTGAGACAGAAGGAGAACAAGTAGTAGAAGGGTCAGATCTTGAATCCTCCTCATATACACAGCCTATAAATATGTGGAAGGTAAAGATTGGGACCATGAAGAATCCCGAATTTGCACAGATAGGAGATTATTGGAGTGATGAGACTGTAGCGAAGCTTGCAGACTTACTGCAATAATATCAGGACCTATTCCCAACGACACTTTTAGATATGAAGGGAATAGTTGGGGACTTAGGTGAGATGAATATTCCACTGAAACTAGGTGCTAAGCGAGTGCGACAGGGACCTTACAGGTTAAATACGAAGTACAAGGAGGAGGTGAAGGTTGAAATAGACAAGATTTTGGATGTAGGAATCATCAAACTGGTAGAAGAATCTGAGTGGATCAGTCCAATTGTAGTGCAGGACAAGAAGACATGAGGAATCAATATTTGCATGGATCCAAGGAAGTTGAATGATGTGTGTTTACATTACCCTTTCCCAACATCATTCACAGATGAAGTATTGGAGAACGTATGGGGTCAAGAAATGTATTCTTTCACAAATGGATTCTTCAGGTACCATCAGATAAAAATTTTGTAGGAATACTGACACAAGGACACTTTCGCGACAAAGAGGGGGAGTTATCAGTATACAGTGATGCCCTTTGGATTGAAGAATTCTCATGTGGTGTTTTCCAGAGTGGTGGTTGCAGCGTTCAAGGAATTTATCCATAAGTTTTTTTAAGTGTACTTGGATGATTGGACTATGTTCAGTCTACTGAAGGATCATATAGAAGTCCTCAAGCTAATGTTGGATCAATGTAGACAATGTCATATTTCACTAAAACTGAAGAAGTGTGTTTTTTGCGCATTGTTTGGAATTTTATTGGGACATGTAGTTTGCAAACAAGGATTACTATTATATTCAACCAAGATTGCAATAATTTTGGAGTTAGAACCTCCTACATTAGTCAAATAGCTAAGGGAAACTATGGGTCATATAGGATATTACAGGGATTTTATCAATGGTTATGCCTAGATCACAACACTAATGGAAAAGTTATTGAACAAGGAAGCCAAGTTTCAATGGAATGAGGACTTTCAGGAGGGGTTGGACACCTTGAAACAGAAACTAGTAACCACGTCTATTTTGATCTTTCCAGATTGGAACAAGGAGTTCCATGTGCATGTATATGCTTTGAAAATAGTGTTGGGAACAGTACTATCCCAACCAGGGGAGGGAGACATAGATCATCCAATTCCTTTTGCAAGCAAGAAGTTGTCTCTAGCAAAGAAGATTTATACTACCACAAAATGAGAAGGATTGGCAATGGTATATGCACTACAAAAATTCATGCATTATCTATTGGGGTCTCACTTTAATATGTATACAAACCATTTTGCATTAAAATACTTAGTCAGTAAGATAGTGTTGGGGGGGGGGGGATATGCATATGGCTATTATTATTTCAGGAATGTGACTTTGAGGTTGTAGTGAAACCAGGGAGGCTGAATCTAAGACCAGATCATCTATCATGGATATTTTCAGGTGAATATGCAGGTAATTTAGATGAAAATGGTGGATTATTACTTCTCGGACATCGTGCAGTTTTGAAGTACAGGTATGGCTCCATTAGACATGGTGGTTGCGCAAAAGAAGCTACTGGTAGTGAAAGTAGTAGATTATCAGTTGATTGCACGGAATTTATACAATTTGCACGTAGATGGAATATTTAGGCGCTATGTGTTGGAACATGAGAGACCGATGATGGTTGAAGAAGTGCATGATGGGGTTGCATGAGGACATTATTCAGAGAGAGAAACTGCATAGAAGATTTTTTGCATGGGGATTTGGTACCCTACACTCCACAAAGATCTTAAGGAATATTGTCAGTCATGTGATGTATGTCAAAGAGTGGGAAAGCCATCTAGGAGGAATGAAATGCCTTTGAATACACAGGTTACATTGCAAGAATTTAAGAAATTGGCCATAGACTTTGTGGGGAAAATTAACCCACAAGAAAGACGATCAAGGGAAAGATGCATAATCATTGCGACAGAGTACTTCACAAGATGGGCAGAAGCAGCACCAGTTACAGACTGCACATCAAAGACTACTACGGGGTTTTTTTTTTAGAATGTAATCACAAGGTTTGGATGTCTGCACATATTACTCAGTTATCAATGCACACACTTTTTGAACAAGAAAATTGCAACATTGACTAATGAGTTCCAAATTCATCATCAAAAGAGTACCCCGTATCATCCTTAGGCCAATGTAATAGTGGAAGCTTTCAATAATATCTTGGAGAATTATTTGACAAAAATTTGCAATGTAGGGAGAGACGATTGGGACTTAAGAGTTCCTACAGTATTTTTGGATTACATGACTACAAGTAAAAAGTTGGCAGAACAAACACCTTTCATATTGGTCTATGTACAAGAAGCGGTGATGGGATCACTGAACTATTGGAATTTGGTGCAATAGAGGAGATATTGGGATAGTTGGTACAGCTTGAAGAAGATTGGTTTCTCGCAAGTTTCCATCAATAGGCTTAGAAAACAAGAGAGAAGGCTTGGCATGATTGACACATTAAACAAAAAAAGTTTCAAGTAGGATATTTGATATTAATTTATGACAACAAGTTTATGCAACATATAGGAAAATTTAGAATGCATTGGTTAGGACCCTATGTAATTCAACATGCCACAAAGACGTGTGTTGCGCAGTTGGAAACCCTGAATGGAGAAGTTCTTGAAGGAATGGTGAATGGAAGTTGGCTGAAACTCTATAGAGATGGTCGACACTCTGTGCAGTAATATGCGTTGCACCAAAACACATGTATCATAGTATTTGTACTATAATAGGAAGGAAAAACACAGAAAAGAAAATAAAAAGTAGAAAAGAGAAGAAAATAAAATAAAAAGTAGATATAGAAAAAAGAAAAATATTACAAAGTATGAAGGTATTAAAACTTTCATAGAAGGCATGGTTATCACACATCAGAATAGAACTCTGTCAATTTAGAAGACAATACACAAAAGAGAAAGACTGCAAATCACACGGATGTAACAACAAGAACCGTTGTGCAGTTTTTCAATGACAAGACCATTAAAAGCATTAAAGCATGGAAACGACGGTTGCAAAGCAGGAGTGATATGTCATAAAGGCGTCATATAATATTAAATGGTAAAAGCCACCAGAAATCTTGATAGATTGACAGTACAAGGGAAAAATAACACGATGGATTTACTAATAAAGATGCATTTATGTAAAAACTCATCAACCAAGTTGGTGGATTGGACAAGTTAGTTAAGGTGGGATGAGATAGGTACAGTTGGAAACAAGGCACAAAAACAACAAGAATTCCTTTAGTGTAAGTCATTGTTGCATGCAAGAGAGAATAAAACATAGCGAACCAGAGAAAATTTGAGAGCACCATAGCCAAGATACTGCCACTAGAGAACAGGCGTAGAGCAAGTCCAGGAGTCTGTCACACAAGACGAATGGAACTGCCCAAATTTGGAGCATCATCTGCAGCAATGCAAAAACAAGAAACACGACCAGTAGAGACACCAGAGGTTGAGGAAGTAGCTCGAGATTTTACTTCAATGTCACAGGTGAGTTTCCATAGATATTACCTACCACTGAGGATGAATAATGCACCACTGATACATGTACCATCCAATGGGAAGTATCCGTTGGTGACAACACCAGTTCCACCTAGTGTAAGCAATGAAGGAAAAATGCTCGGAAAGATTGTTGGCCTAAATTTTATGGATCATGACATCAATGGTGAACAAAAATTCCCAGATCTGGTGAGGGAAAAACATTTTCACACGAGGAGTGTACCAGGTATAGATAAATCTTATTGGATACACAGGAGTGGGAGACGGGGTTGGAGAAGGCAGGTATATTGAACTTGTTGGAGATTCCCCATTTTAGGAAAAGTTTGGATATAAATGCATGTGTGAAGATGTTGCTCAACTATGTTCATGGGGGGACACTCTGGATTTATCCCCTAGTATAAATCAATACAGTGTTGATTGCATGTATTACAGGACTTCCAAAATCTAGTGAGGATCTGACCCTATTGTTCAACAAGGCATGAGAGTGATCCCTCTCTGAGTCGATGAAGGAAAAGTTCTATATATTCAAAGGAAAGAGGGGACTGGATGTGAAAAACGTCATTGACACCAATGTTCAGTTTGCAACATAGGTACTGGCATACAAGTTGTTTCACAAGTGTAGGAAATATGAAGTACTAGCTGCAGCCATTGCAGCCATAGAGAAATGTGTCGAAGGGGTTCAGATGAACTAGGCCACCTTCTTGGTGAACCAATTTTTGTAAGATTGCACTGAGGCCTAGCAAAAGGGCACGGAATTCCATTATGTATGGTCATTGATCTTGATTGCGCTGATAGGGTGGTAGGAACTAGGTTACTATCAATGCAAGGGCACATCTGGTAGAGGTAATTTGGTTGGGAGTTATGCCAACTTATGGCATATGACAAACAAGAGAAGACAATAGGATAACAATGTCACATTCTTTGTATGCTTCAATTCTATCATGTATCAAGTTGCACACACACCATGCATATCAGTAGATATGGTAGAAACATATAAGGATATTGTGTGGTTTAAAGTAGGCATGCACCACATGTATGTGCAAACGAAGAAGGACCTAGCACACCAATGGTTGTTAACTAGTTACAGGTTGTCAACAGAGGACGTCTATTTGATAGTGAATCACTGGGAAGAAGGCTAGAAAATCCCAGCAGAGAAAACAGGAAATACAAAAGAGGAAGAAGAGCAAGACAAAAGTGATGAGGAACCAGATGACGAGCAAGGAAATGATCAGACTAATGGCATAGGTGATATTCCTATTCCATCCATGACAGAATCTCAACAAAAAGGATTCAAACGAAAGGACAAGGGAAAATAACCAGCAGGAGGGGTGCGAAAAAAGACTAAAGTGCATAGAGAAGCCCCAATGTATACTTTAACGAATGATGATATAGATAGGATTGGAGACCAGGTACGGGATGTTGCAGAAGAAATAATGGAGGAAGCCACCCGAAAGCAAGTAGAAAAGCAACAAAGAATGCAATATTAGCTGGAAACACTCCAGCAGATGTTGGAAGCAACAAGCATCACCAAAGAGCACAGGACCGAGGAAGGACCATCCACGATTCCAGGAAAGGAGGTAGTAGTGTGCATCTGGTCTTGACTTAGTTAGGAGTCGGGCACATGATATTATAGCTTGAGATAGATGCACTAGAATTTATGATGGATGAGTTGTAGCAACATGTGAATGCACTAGGACATATAAACCTAGTTGTATCAAGGTTGTCGATGCGAAGAGTACAAGACTTGCAAGTAGGCATGTTGAAATAAATTCATAATAGAGGACAAAAAACACATCGAGAGATCATGAGAGTAATGGATGAAAGGGTTCAGTTGCAACAACAATATGACATCATTCTTCAACAAAAGAAGGAAGTTGAAGGTTGGGTGGAGGAGGTATTGAAGGATAAAAATGAGGCCGAGGAAAGGATCGGGAAATCCCTTAAGGAGAAGGATGAAGCTGAAACTATATCGAATAAAACACAAGCAGTTGTCCAGAAACTATACAAGGATATTCCAAAAGTCCCCATAGTAGTAGAATATACTATGGAAGAACAAGTGTTAAATATTGTTAAATTCATTAAGGGCTTCAGAGCGCAGATTGAGGACTTTCAATTATGAAGCATGTAAATAACATCACCGAAAGTGCGAGAAGGAAAAGAAAGAATGGTGACGATAGTAGCTGCCAATATTAAGAATATAGAAGGAGATTTCACCAAAAAATGTGAAGAGAGTGTGTACATTTGGATAGAATTAGTAGAGGATACTAATATGAAGGCCATAGAGGCCAAGTTAAGAGAAGCATAAGAAAAATCCCAACAAGCGGTAGAAAGGGCTACTACACTTCCACCAACGAAATGTATGACAACCATTTTGGCTCAGAGGCAGTCATACTTGTAAGTGGAGAAGATGAGGGATCAACAAAACATCCTTGAACGGTGATTGGGACCACTGCAGGACGAAGCAGTGAGGACAATAGGGGATCTAGCCACTGTGCAGGGAAAGATCAAACAAGAAGTCATTGAAGCAAAAGAGAAATTGACAAGCTTGACTGTGCAGGGGGGCGACGAGATCACACAAAAAAAGGAAAAAATACTCAAGGAAGTGGAGGTAGCTAAGGTAACCTCCCAAAAAACAATTGCAGCATGGAGGAGCAAGAAACATGACTAAGTGGCTTGGGACAAGACAAGGATGAGTGTTGGGGACTTGTTGGACATGCAGTTTTGGGAAACAATTTTGGAAAAATCCTAAGTATAGAAGAAGTGCGCAACATAGGTGCGCAGGAGAAGAAGGAAGATTAGGGAGTGCGCAGCTAAAGTGCATCCAGGAGGATAGTGAGCAACAAAGGAGCATCTAGAAGTACAACACACAATGAGAGGATAATAAGTAATAGAATAAAGCAGGAGAATAAAGTAGGTGAAAAGGAAGGATGAAAGCTCGATAGACTAAAGATGGAAGGATGTGCAAAAGCAGGAAGAACAAGCATTTGGAGTGCAAAAGAAGCATGCAGATGGAAAAGTAGAAAAAAGACGTAGAACAACAAGTTAATTGAATGAGTCGTGCAATGTAATAGGGTGTTTTGGGATGAACCAGGTAGGGTTTTATGCCCTAGATTGTATGTATAAATATGTAACGAGTTGGGAGAATAGTGGTTCCTTGTCGTTGATTCCTCTGTATGGTTGTGTTGTAGGTTTCTCGTTATTGATTGTCTATTTTTAGTCTGTAAACGAGAGGAATCCATGTCTGAATGTAAGATATGATGCAGAGAGAGAGGCTTGAAATACAGAGTGGCTAGGCTAGTAGAAGAGAAAGATAACATGATACATCTTTGTAAGTGTAGTGTGCAAGCCTAAATCACTTAACGAAAGCATAATAGAGAAGCCATTCATTGTGGACGTAGCCCAGAGTTGGGTGAACCACATTAAATCTTGTGTTTTATGCATTTTATGTGATTTATTATGAATTATGTCTATATTCATAGTAGATTAGCTTGTCTTATGTTTAAATCATGGCGCAATATTCAAAACTATTACAACAATGATTTTATGCAGTAATCTGGAATATAGTCATAGTATGAATTTAAATTACTAAGTAGTTAACATAGGATAAGGTTGGAATTGTGTGCACAGAACTAATAAGGAAGAATGAATAGAATGGTCACCTATCATTTCTTCACCACTACAGAAACATGGTTCTTCCAGTCCCCATAGATACGTTAGGTGAAACTTCATATGTGCAAGCGGGCAATGCCGAAAGGTTCGGTGTCTAGTGGGGTTTTTTGGTCATAGATAAATCGAACCTAGGGTCTCACAAACTGTGCATAGCGCCAGCATGCCTTCAACTTGACACTTGTCACCTTTAGAAGTAGCTTCAGACACTTGGTGACTCATTCCCTACCCTCAGGAACTCAAGATAAAATAATCATCCATAACTTACACATTTCCATAAATATCGCAAAAATTTCCCTAAGACTTAAGGCTCTCCCCCCCGTTTCCCTTTTCTGATGGAGTTAGCTCCCCATCTCTTTTCATCTGAGTCTATCTACGTGCAATGATGTAATATTATATTAATAACTTGAGTATTATTACACTTTACATGGATATGCACACTAGCCTATTTGCATCTCCGCTCACCAGCCTCACAACCACACAATCTCTCTAGCCTCAATACATATACAACCATATATATAACTCAGCTCAGTGCACACTCCTAGGTCATTCTCGCGCACTTACCCAAGTGTGCACAATACTGTGAAATGTCTGCACCCTTTCTTTGATGTGAAACCATGTGCACTTACCGAGGTGCACGCAACACTATGAAATGTGTGCACCCTTTCCTTGAATACGATTCTTCGCAGACTTACCCAGGTGCGCGCAAAACCAATACTAGGTGCCAACAACTCACCAACCTATATGTACATTTACATTTACAATTGGTACCAATGGCACACTAGCCTATATGTACAATTACAAAGGGTTTGGATTAAGTATATTACATTCTCATCCCCCTTATTTATGCATTGTCCTCAGTTCATCATATACACATGTACATACAAAATTTCAAAAATCTTCGAAAATGTGTGGAACTCTAACCGCATAGCATCCTCACACTCCCAAGTTGCATCCTCAAGATCGTATCATGTTCATTGGACCTTTATCAACTCCATGACTCGATTATGGAGTAGTTTGATTTTGTGATCCAATATTCAAACTAGTCACACTTGAAAATCACCTTCCGGCTCCATGTTGGCACAAAGGCAGACCCAGGGTTCAACGCTTCAACAACGCACCAACAAAACCCTAACTACCGACCGTTTCGGCAACACCTGTGAAGAAGATGAAGTATCACCTGAGGTAGAGGTAGGGGTGGTTGCAGGACTCAAATGTCTGCAACCTAGCTAGGACACGGATCTATGATTACACCACTCTAACAAAGCACTTAGCATTCATCAATATTTAACCCTTATTCACATCGCAGATCCAAACCCTAATTATAGAACAACACAGTATTCAACCAGATCTAACACATTTAAGCACTTAGCATATGGAAAGAGATCATATCTATCATTCATTCACATTACTAAGCACTAAGATACTATATCAGATGCATCTAACATATATCATTGCACTAAGCATAAATCATATGAACAATATAACTACCATAATGCACAAAGAAACCATAACATAGGATATACACGGTTCACCTCAACATGAGGCTACGTCCACCAACTCTTCTCTTCTTTATTATCTTTTGTCAATCTTCTACAAGCACAAAGCCCAAAAACCCCACTCTGTATAGGACAGGAGATATGCGTGCACCTCGCTAGATCCTCCTTCCCCGAGCTAGGTTTAAGCACAAAGCCTTCTTACAATCACTTTCACTTATCTCTGCAAGTCTTAACACATAGTATGCACAAAGCCTCTAGCTCCACACTAAGTCGATTCTACTAGGTCTCTTCACTTAGCACAATGGCCTCTCTTACATCACCTATCTTTCTATTTAGACATTACAAAATGGACCTAAACATGGGTAAACTCATGGGCCAACATCCCATTCTCATTACATAAACCTTAATCCAAAAACTATCCTAAAAAGGGGACGAGATCCCACGATCTCCGCTTCGACTTGCGCTCCACCTTTGACCAGCCTCTCGAAGTCCCAAAAATGGTCAAACATGACAAAGTTTCTCCAAAACTTGGTCAAAGGCCAACAGGCCCCCAACACTCACCTGTGACTCATCCCGAGTCACTCTTCTCTAGGTAACTCTGCCTCAAACACCTCGAGCTTGGCTTGAGCTGCTTCGCCAAGGCCTCCTACTCAGTGAACTCCTGAATAACTACCTCGGTCACATGTCCTTCCAATCATTGTTCGACTGCAATGACTACTTGTTATAGTTCTTCTCCTCATCCTTATATCTCCTCAAAAAGTAGGCAAGCTACATCCTGGATTGGTTGGAGCTTCTGAGTCACTTCCATGACTTTTCTCTATATGGCATGGACCTGTTGTTGATCCGTGCACTGTTCTTGGGATATTTTCATTCTCTTGACTGCTGACAAGGGCTTCAACTGCACTTGTACTATTGCTACTTGTTGATTTTCTTCCTGGAGCTGCGAGTCCATTGTATTTAGTTCAGGGTCCTCGGTAAGGCACTCATAATTCTGTGCACTTCGACTGCTAAGATGTTTACATTATAAGGCTAATGCCTTGATTCTCTGGACTACGCTTTGGGTGGTTTCATCTCATTGGTCTTGCACTTCCTGCGGAGTTCTTGGTACTGCTTGTAACCCCAATTCTATTACTTTATGTTGAAGTTGTTGGATGGCTGCAGCAAGCTTCGCTACTTGACTCTCTACTGGGTCTTCTTCTATCTATTCTAAACCTTTCACAGAGAGAAGTTCTATGTTGACTTCTTCTTTAACTCTAGCCTTCTCCGTGAGCATTTTTTATTTCTCTTTCTAGATCTGTGCTTTATCCTCTTCGAACTTGATTTGGAGGTCATCCTTCTCTTGTTGTGCAACTTGACGTTGCTCTATGACTTCCTCTTGTACTTTCTTCAAGGCCACTGTGGCCTATTCTTTTTCTTCCTATACACGATGAAGGTGAGCTTCGGTCGCATCAGTTATTCTACAGAGTTGGGTAGGCTCATCTCCCAAATTTGTTTCTTTTGATGGCCGGGGTGCAGTGGACACTGCACGGCTGGAGTGAAGGGCTTGATGTACCCCTCTCAGCTCTGCTTCAATTCTTGCATACATGGTTTCTTGTTTTGCTTCATTTTTCTGCAAAATATCTTCCAAGGCGTCTAATATAGTTGCGATAATGAAGTTGAAGTCATCGACCGTGAGCATAGTCTGCAGCTTTGACTTACTAGTTTGGACTTATTCCATGATGTAGGTTTCATTGGGGAAACCTTTCTTTTCTTGGATGTCTTTGCCTCTTCAAGGGGGTTCCTAGATGGTGTTACTTTGCCCTGCTTGTGCTTGTCTAATTCCCCTTCTTTCTCTTCTTTGTCCACTTCGTCGTCTCCTCCTCCGCTAGCTGAATCTGATGTAGTCTCCTCTGATGTGTTGTGTATTACCTGTACATCTTCCTTATTTTTCTTCCTGCTACTGTTGGGTGCATCATAACCTTCACGAGTAACCACTGAACTTCCAATGAGGTCGGGGTCGAACAGTTTTGCGTGGTTGACTGGCACCAGGAGTTATTTAGGCCACTCCTTGGTGATTTCCTCCATGTCCTCCTCGATGAGCTTGTAATAAGACTAAAGCTCTTATTTATGTTCATCTCTGCACGCAGTAATATATATAAAATACCTATCTGCGCAGAACTTCGCAACTGGTCTGAACCTATCCAGGGTGTTCTCGGTCACACAAGGGAAAGACTTAATATCCCTCGTTAACTACAGGTAGTAGGTATGAACACCGCATTCGACTCCCATTGTTTCCCCATATTGCTCGAATACCAGAGTGTGGTGAACTTCACAGCTAATGGCTCGAACGGATCAATGTCAGGGAAGTTTGCTCCTTCCAGCATCTCCCAAGCAATGAACGCAATGAGAATCAACAGCCAACTAAAGTGGAACTCATAGCCTTGATTTTGAGCTTCGTGGTAGTCCTGTTCTAGTTGGTTGACGAGGTAACTTGCCTAGTTCATTTGTAATCCTTCCACACATTTTCCTACAAGGTCAACAATGAACCCCGTGACCTGCGTGGGTCTGTTCTTGCTTACTATCTTACAAGCGATCAACTGGTAGGCTAGGTGCACTGCGCCATTCTGGATGGAGGCTACCTGTTAGCCTCGCTTCCCCTTCTCGACATCGCCATAGGTGTCTTTAATCTTCTGCACCAGAGCGTGATCTGCAACCTTCCATGGATAAAAGTCTTGTGGGTATGTTCCCTGCATGATCAATCTGATGATCCTATGGATCAACACTGGATCGACGGTGATACGCCTTTCTATCCATAGGTAACCACCATAGAAGCACAACAGCAGGAGCTTAATGCACACGTTAAACTCTTGATTTCTTCCAAAGTGTGGTATCTTCATCACGTTCAAGATAGTGGACCTCGCGATTTCCATAGTCCACGGCTCGGGGATGATCTTCGACTTCTTCCCCTTGGTATTGGTCAAATATTTGTGAGGTGTGAGAATGCCATAGCTCTTGCGGTCTCATAGGTTATAGTCATTGATATTCAAGGTTGGAATCCTCTCCAACTGCGGCTTGATTGCTTGTATTTCCTTTGGGAGGTATGCAGTGATGATTGTATAGTCAAAGTCCCTCGGGACACTTTCACGACTCACCACACCGGCCAGGGGTGGAATGTAGTCAGGTAGGATGGATGGGATTAGCTTCGCATTTTCCATTTCATCACGATGCTTGGTTCTTTTCTCGGTTGCAGCTTAGGCTGATCCAAATCCGCGAGCAGTCAACGGGGAGGCTTGCACTCCTCTCGTCGATGAGGCTTGGATGCCTGCGAACATCACCTTCTCGGCCATAAGGTCTATTAGAATCTCTTCGACAACTTTTTTTGTTGCTCTAATTTCATCCGACATGCACACTCGAGATCTAATATCTTAGGTCAGTGAACAATACTCAATGTAACAAAATGGATGGCGAGGTCTCAATAATCATTGCGCGAAATCAACTAGTTCTCTATAGGCCCGAATAATCACAATTGGGAAAAAATGTTCTCGTTGCAACGCTCGACGAGATAAATAGATATTATCATAACAGACTCTTCCAAAAGGCAGGAACACTTCAATCAATGCAATTCCATCCGTTATGACGCGGTCCCAACAGTCCAAGGGAAAACATTCCAGCAATAACTACATTTCTAGTCTCTCTGGAGCATTGTTCTAACGGTCATAATGCCTCCAACGTTAATATTTCTTTGCCATGGAAAAGTGCCAATCTTCGTTGTACTGATATCCGAGCAGATTTCAAGTTCTGGAAACTTTCCTTATGCGAAGTCTTCGCTGGAACTTCTTGCAATTTTTCTAACTTTGCTCTCTTCTTACTGAGATTTCTGGCCTTCTTTCCTGTGATTTGAATCACTGGTTTCCTCTTTCCATTATCATTCTTATCTCCTCTTGGCATGATAATTCCGCACTGTGGAGGGTCTTTCATAGGGTTCAAGGGTAATACTTCTTCTCTTTTTGGGGTAGGCGATCTACTCTCTTGTACAGACAGGTGTCTCCAGTATTCCTGTGTCTTTTCAACTTCGATGTCCATGTATTTGGTCCTTAGTAGCTTCGACTGGTTCTCTTGTTCTTCTAGTAAGTGTGTTATTATCCTATCCATGAAATCCCTTAGTTCTTTCTTTTTTCTGTTCTAGATCCTCCTCTTCTTGTTTCCTTCATATCTGATCTTTCTCAATCCATGTTTTTCCTAACAAGATAGAAAATGGGGTGTTTCTCTCAACAAATTTAACGATCTCAAATTATTCTTCTGTCGAAGTAACATGAGCACTCATAGATTTCTGGGTAAGTCTTCCACATAGTTTTATCATATTTCCTCTAAATAATCCTATTCCTCCTAATGAAGGAACCATAGCAGGCTTTCTCAAAATTTCCCAAGTTCTTTTTGTCATGATAGTCACCTGTGTTTCCTCATCTAGAACACAGTATATGTCGAAGTCTCCTATTCGTGTTTCTATGTACTCTTTCTCTTTTAAGACCTCTGATAAGTTGATATCTCTGTGATCGTTCAGGGTTTCTTTCATCTGTAGTAATACAGTCTCTGATTCTTTCTAGGGTTCTATCATATCCTTAGTTTCTTGGCTTGTCTCATAGTTTTCTTGTCTCATATTCATCTTTTCAACTTTTTCAATCATTCTAGGGAAATCCAAAACTTCATGGTCCATAAATCTACAACAAAGACAACTAGGACCTTGACCGGGGCATTCCTTAGCAAGATGTCTCAGTCTTCTACAACTATAGCAAAGAGTTAATCATCTCTTTCTTTTAAACGATCCCCAACCTTTCCTATACTGTGCACTGGGATCACAAGAACTAACTTGAAAAAAATTCTTTCTAGGATCCTGCATCCATTTGTTAGTCCAAACATTCTTTCTATGCATAGGGATAACATACCTTTCATTATTTCTATCAGATCTATTCATATCCAATCTTCTTTCTTCTAGTTGTGCCCTAGTTTTCAGACTAGGACAAAACTTATCAAACATACCTAGATTCATTCTTTCGAAACAAAAATTTTCACTTATATTACCTTTCTCAGAGCACAAAGCTTCAATATCTTACCTCTTTTCTTCAGATTGGACTTCTCTTCTTAGCACAGAGCTTTGCAAGTCAAGTAGAATACTACGCACAAATATTTATTTTCTTTAGTTCCCAACAATCACAGTTTCAGGTCCCGGCAACGGAACCATTTGTTGGCACAGGGGCAGACCCAGGGTTCAACACTTCAACAATGCACCAAAAAAACCCTAACTATCGGCCCTTTCGGAAACACCTACGAAGAAGATGAAATCTCACCCGAGGTAGAGGCAGGGGTGGTTGCAGGACTCAAATGTCTGCAACCTAGCTGGGACACAGATCTGTGATTACACCACTCTAACAAAGCACTTAGCAGTTAGCATTCATCAGTATTTAACCATTATTCACATTGCAGATCCAAACCCTAATTATAAAACAACGCAGTATTCAACCAGATCTAACACATTTAAGCACTGAGCATATGGAAAGAGATCAGATCTAGCATTCATTCACATTACTAATCACTAAGCTACTATATCATATGCATCTAACATATATCATTGCACTAAGCATAAATCATATGAACAATATAACAACCATAATGCATAAAGAAACCATAACACAGGATAAACGTGGTCCACCCCAACGTGGGGCTATGTCCACCAACTCTTCTCTTATTTATTATCTTATGTCAATCTTCTATAAGAACAGAGCCCAAAAACCCCACTCTACATAGGACAGGAGATCTGCACGCACCTCACTAGATCCTCCTTCCTCGAGCTAGGTCTAAGCACAAAGCCTTCTTACAATCACTTGCACTTAACTCTGCAAGTCTTAACACATAGTATGCACAAAGCCTCTAGCTCTGCACTAAGCTGATTCTACTAGGTATCTTCACTTAGCACAATGGCCTCTCTTACATCACCTATATTTCTATTTATACATTACAAAATGGGCCTAAACATGGGTAAACCCATGGGCTGACATCCCATTCCTGTTACATAAACCCTAATCCCAAAACTATCCTAAAAAGCGACCGAGATCCCGTGATCTCCGCTTCAACTTGTGCTCCACCTTCAACCAGCCTGTCGAAGTACCAAAAATGGTCAAACATGACCAAGGTTCTCCAAAACTTGGTCAAGGTCCAACACTCCACCTGAATCACATTCCAATCAATAATATGATTAGCATCAGGTACGTACTTTTTAAGCAATGATACATGGAAAACATTATGAATACACAAGGATGCAGGAAATGCAATCATATATGCGACAAAACCAATCCTCTTTAGGATTTCAAATGTCCCATAGTAGCACGCTACCAACTTAGAACACTTCCCCAACATCAGGGAACTACACCTGGCTTTAACTTTCAAGAACATGTGGTCTCCCACTTTAAACTCTCTCTGGGTTCTGCCTTTATCTCCGCAGATTTTCTTCTCATCTTGGGTAGCCTTTAAATTTTTCCTTATCTTTACCATCTGCTCCTTCATTTCTCATAGCATATCTGGCTCAACTACTGCATGGTTTGTTGGCTTGTCCCAACTCACTGGCGTGTTTCACTTTCTACCATAAATTTCTTCAAATAGGATCATCTTTAAAGATGTTTAATACCCATTGTTGTAAGAAAACTCTACCAATTGAAGGTAGTATTCCCATTTTTATGGTTTATCCATCACATACATCCTCATCATGTCTTCAATCACCCGATTTACCCTCTATGTTTTTCCATCTCTTTAGGGTGATAGGTTGTGCTAAAGTTTAGATTTGTTCCAAATCCTTTGAATATCCATTTCCAAAATTTCACGGTGAATTTGGAATCTCTATCAGACACAATTGTCTTAGGTACACCATGCATTTTAGCAATTTATCGCATGTATATCTCGTATGTATCTATCAATTTCTTCCTTGTGTGTTGACTTCATTGGAATAAAATGGGCAACTTTAGTAAGCTTGTCCACCACCACCATAATAGAATCATGTTGCTTAATAGCAGTTCTAAGAAACTTACTTATAAAATCCATGATTACAACTTCCCACTTCCACTCAAGAAGGAGCAAAGGTTGTAGCAAACCATCTAGATGTTTGTGCTCAGCCTTGACCTTTTGACATTCAATACATCTAGCAATAAAATCAACAACCTCCTTTTCCATACATGGACAATCGTATTATTTTTTTACTGTGATAATTGTCTTCTGGTAGCCTGGATGTCCAACATGAGGAACTTTATACATCTCTGACAATAACATAATTTTAAACTCTTGATTATTTATCACATAGAATATGTGTCTATACATGAGGATCTCATCCTCTTTCAACTCATAACCTTCAAATTTCTGTTGTGACATACCTTTTTGTAAGGTTGCCTTTAATTCCTCATAATGTTGATCTAACTTAGCAACTTCTAAAATCATGTCACACAAATTGGATTTGTACATGCTAACGGTTATAGCATGAATCTCATGCACCCTCCTGTTGAGTGTGTCAGTCACCTTGTTCTCTTTTCCTCCAATATGATTTATATAAAAGTCATACTCACTGAAGAATTCTAACCACCTGCTTTATCTGGAATTTAAACTTGGTTGTCCAAATAGATACTTCATACTACTATGGTATTTCTTCAACTCAAATATTTTTCCCATAAGATAATGTCGCCACATCTTCAAGGCATGCACTATGGCTCCCAACTCTAAGTCATGAGTAGCATGGATCCTTTCATGCTCTTTTAACTTTCTTGATTTGTAGTATGCCACATTCCCATTCTGACTAAGAAATCCATCAAGGCCTTCCTTGCATGCATCTGTGCACACAACAAATGCTTCATCAGGATCAACGATTCTCAAAATTGGCACACTTGTCAACAAACTCTTCAAGTGTTGAAAACTCCTTGCACAATATGGATTCCATTCAAATCATGCACCTTTATTTTACAAAGATGTAATTGGATGTGAAATATGTAAGAAGCATTCAATAAACCTTCTATAATAACCCACAAGTCCCATAAAGGATCTCATCTCTGCGACATTTCTTGGTATCGCCCATTCCTTAATGGATTTTATCTTTTTTGGATCCACAACTATTCCTTCCTTGGAAATAATATGACCCAAATAATGAATTCGTCGTTGATAAAATGAGCACTTGCTCAACTTTGCATAAAGTTGATGTTCCCTCAATTATTGCAGTACCATCCTCAAGTGTTGCTCATGCTCCTCTTCATACTTTGAGTAAATAAGCATGTCATCCAGAAATACAATGACAAACTTATCTAAATAGCTTCTTAAAACTCCATTCATCAAACACATGAAGACAATAGGTGTATTCAATAATCCGAAAGGCACCACCGTGAACTTGTAATGCCCATACCTTGTTTTGAAGGAAGTTTTATTGATGTCTTCCTCTTTAATTCTCATCTAATATCAATCTTTGAAAATATTTGCACACCCCCAACTGATCAAAGACATCATCTATCCTTGGAAAAGGATATTTGTTCTTTATTGTTACTTTTTTCAATTGCCTGAAGTCAATACAAAGTCTTAGCATACCATCCTTATTCTTCATGAACAATACTGGGGAACCCCAAGGCGACACACTTGGGTGTATATGCCACTTCTTCATAAGCTCTTCAAGTTGCATCTGCAACTCCTTCAATCCTAGCGTACTCATCCTATAAGGAGTCTTGGATATGGGTGTTTCTCTCAACGTCATATTTATAGAGAAATCAATATCTCTTTTCAATGGAAATCCCAATATCTCTTTAAGGGCATCCTCAAACTCTTTAAGTACTGCACAATCTTCAAGACTTGGCACTTTATCCTTAGGTGCCTCTTCTATGTGCGTTGCAAATACTTGACATTCTTTCCTATAGCTTTTATTTAATTGCAAGACTGAAAATTCTCTGATAGTAACATCTCTTGGAATGACTTGAATTGTTCTCAAATTTCCTTTCTCATATAGGCAAGTAAATGCCTGATTATAATAGTATATAACAACATGATGTTGGTCCAACAAATCCATACCAATGAGGCAATCATATGAGCCCAAAGGTATGATATTCAAATCATCTTTTGTGGGTAGTTTTCCATTGGAAATGCCTTGACCATCTCATTAATTTTCCTTTTCTCCCTTGTAGCTAACTACACCAACCAAGGTTTTCCAAGATTGATTCTTAGCAATTGGAATGTTTCCACAAATTTAGAATCTAGATAACTATGAGTAGCTCCCGAGTCAATTAAAATAACAGTGGGCTGATCATTAATATTACCTTCCACCTCGATCATGTGCGACTGAAACTCATCTTGCTTGTTATCTAGGGCTACATAAATACTTGGCACATTTCTTCCCATGTCCTCAACTATCATGACTTGCTGAAAACTGTATGTAGTCCTCGCTTTATCACCTTTGAGGGAAATATTTGTGCATGTGATTCCCTCCACAAATACAACATTGAATAGATTGTTTCCATGGATTTTTCCCCACTATATTTGACATTCTAGGCTCCTTGAGAGTTGGTTATCCTTGTGCGGTATTTATGAAAAATAGTGGCTTAGTCCCCTTCTTCGTTTGTTCCACCTTACTTTTCATCTTATCTTCCCAAGCCTTTTGGAAATTTGGTCTTCCCCTTTTATACTCATAAAGACATTTAGTGTGCCTTATGGTTTCCTCCAATGTCTTGGGGTCATCATATTGTACCTTGTCACTAATAAATGAGGGAAACCCACTCAGGTGCCTTTGAATTACAACTTTCTCATCCTTGATGAATGCAACGTATTTTAGCAGATTTAAGAATCTCCTTTCATACTCATCTATTGCCATACTCCCAAGATTGAGTTCAAATAACTCCTTCATTTTCTTGTCATAATACTGCTTGGTTAAATATTTATTTTGGAAATACCTCTTAAACTCCCTCCAAGTAACTTTATTTTCATCAATGTATTGCACTTGCACAAATTGATCCCACCACATTGATTCTTTTCCTTTTAGCTGATAGATGTCAATTCTTCCTTCTTCTTGCGCAGATTAATTATGCAACTGGAAGTACTTCCTCATACTCAAAAATCATGTCTCTTCATATTCATCCTTCTTGTGTTCACTGTCAAAGGTAGGAGGCTTGACCTTATTCATTTCTCCATGTAGCTCATCCACCCCAATCCTTCTCTTATGCTTCTTGACAGGAGATGCACTTGAGCTATTGTGCACTTTCCTAAATGAATTCTTTGATGAGTAGTGATGATGCCTATCAAAACTTCTTGTTTCTCTTCTTTTCTCATCATGAGACCTACGACTTCTTGACCTAGTCGACTATGTCTCCTTATACATTTTATTTTCTATTATATCCAAGTTTTGCATCAATTTGGCATTGAAGTCATCTTGTTGCTCCTTGGATCTCATAAGATTTTCATTAACAACTTTATAATTTTGGACATTTTTTTTCAATCCCTTTATGGTTTCTACCAAGATCATGCTCTCCTCCTTGGATTTTGTACCATCAACACCCAAACCAACATACAAATCCCCGAAATCATCATCGGGACTGTAATTCCTCTACGCATCTTCCATGCTTTTGATCTTCTGCATTGACTATGTGCTACTCTAATCACTGATAATTCTGCAAAATGTGCAGAAAACAAGATTTTTTAGATGAATTCATGAGACAACTTCATGAAAACTCTGCACCATCATGTTAGAAACATTCCTTCTAAAGCCAATGTGTGCACCGGTATTCAACACACACCAATGCACGATGTCAATTTTTAACTTGTATACTGTGTATCAGTAATGCACATGCACCTCAAATTTGTTCTTTGCAACCCAAAACCTTTAGTGCGCACACCCATGCACCATTGTTTATTGTGAAATTCCAATTTTGTACTCTGCAATATCATATATTTAGCACACATATCTGTGCATTCTTATTTAATGCACACCATGGCCATGCAGAAATTCCAAATTCAGTCACTTACCAGTATGATTTTTTCCTTAAGTAGAACTCATCTCATGTAGGCTCAATGTTGAAATTGGATCTTTGATGCTTCTTGTTTACCTCTGGCCCATACAAGTCCAGTGTTGAACCAATCGCTCTGATACCATAATGTAATGTCCCCATCCTCCCAGGCTAGGCCAAGTCACACAAACTCAACTAGCTCTGAATCAACCATATTGTAAAAACACCCAGCATACTACTAAAATATTCTACTCTGAAAATCCATTGCACAGATTCTATACTAAAACCTAGTATGCACATTATCACTTAAAGTAACACAATCAACCTCAAGTTGAGTTGTGCCACTCTAATTGTCTCCTTCTAACACAACTTTAAGCAGCAAAAGTAACTTAAAACAATTGTGCACGAGTATATTTATCACACAGCACTATTGTGCACACAACCATCCTGACGTCACACGCCAATTCTAATTTCCTCATGCTCAAGGTCTATTTCCTTGTACAGAAACATGAGTTTCATCCTCCTATGCACCCGACCATTCAATCCTTGCCTCAGAGACTCATGAACAATATCAAAGTATAACTTAACAATAAAAACTATCAATAACCATCATACTCAGACACGACTAAAATAATGACTATCATCACCACACTTTCATTTGCAAGCAACATTAGACAAAATAATAACAATTGCTTATATGAGACAACATATAAGAGTTAACCCATGTCAAACATAGATAAATAAGCACACAGTAAATGAGACAAGCGCATAAAGAGCACTTATCTTTAATGAAAGTCACCAACTGCGCGTAGAAATCAAACAGTCCTCCCATCCATACACTTTTCTTCTCATAATATTTCATTAACAAGTCACCCCCGAGCTGGGGCTTAACTCCACTAGGGAAAAAGGATTCCTAGTGACAGGCTAAGGTTTGATTCTCAACATAATTTCTCAATACAAGGTGCATGCTACTGCAACTATCCTACAGTCTTTCATTCCCTACGCACCTGTCACACCCAAGGAAGTGTGCCCCTTATCTACTCAACAGTCCCTCGGTTGCCCCACTTCCCTTCCAGGGTTACCAGCAACAGGCTAGAGAAGAAGTCTCTGAGACTTGCGACTAATTCCCAGTGCACCAGAGAACAATTCTTAGTAAAAATCTCACCTAGAGAGTATTCTCATGGGCCTAACAACCCACTTCTTCAACAACAAATCTCGAACCCAAAGAAACTACTCACAGGCTTGACAACCCGCCTCTTTGAAAACAAATCTATCACCCAGAGAGACTTCTCATGGGCTTGATAACCCGCTTCTTTGACAACAAAACTCTTATTACAATACAGAAAAACCCATTACAATCTTCTCACTACAGATAAGGTAATAATCATCCTTTCTCCCTGGACCGACCCCCTTCTACTCACGTGAAAGTGAATAATCCCCCCAAAATACACTAAGGCCAACAATATATATTGCATGACTTCAACTCGACACTTTTCACCTTTAGAAGTAGCTTAATCCACTTGGTGACTCATTCCCTACCTTCGAGAACTTATGATAAAATAATTATCCATAGCTTACACTTTTTCATAAATATTAGAAATATTCTTTAAGACTTAAGTATCTCCCCCACTTTTCCCTTTTCCGTTACAGTTATCCCCCCATCTCTTTTCATCTGAGTCTATCTGTGTCTAGTGATGTAATATTATACTAATAACTTGAGTATGATTACACTTTACATGGATAGGTGCACTGGCCTATTTGTCTCCCATCTCACCAGCCTCATAACCACACAAGCTCTCCCGGCTCAATACATATACAGCCATATATATAAATATATATAACTTGGCTCGATGCGTACTCCGAGGTAATTCCCACGCACTTACCCAAGTGCGCGTAACACTGTAAAATGTGAACACCCTTTCTCTGATGTGCAACCATGTTGTTGGGATCCGATCCTAACCCCTCTTCATGGGTCATTAGTTAGTAGGATATGTTTTCTATGTAATAAAGGTTGACATTAGTTAATAAGGCCTAATAAATAAAGGAGAATAGGTCAATGTAAAAAGACCTAATAGAAGCTTCCACTTCTAGAAATATCTTCCTATACAATTTTCCTTACAAGGTAGAATTAATATAAATAAGAGTAGGGTGTATTGGATAATTTTGTCTTGGAGATTATTGTAATAGAGTTATGCTATGCTAGAGGTTCCCCCCTCGAAGAGGCAAGTGAACATTGTTATCTTAATAAAGGTGCTCTTTCTGGTGTTATTATGGTATTTATCTAGCTATAATCTTGTTGTTTCATTATTTCTTGCTAAACATTTATGTTATGCATGTTATATTTCATCTGGTATATTGCAAGTGGTATCAGATCTCTTTCTAAGGAAGAACTTGTGGGGTAAAAATTTTTTTTTTTTCAGGGTAGAGACGTATTCCAGCATCTTTAAGCTACAAAGATCTGTCATTCCACGGATAAACTTGTGGTCAGGGAATCATCCATGCAGAAAATACAAGTGGTACTTAAGAGCACATTGTTGGCCACCCTTGTAACCCCTATTGGTACCCCTTCAATTGGTAGCACATCAGAAAGCACATGTATATGGATCAACCTAGATGTCCTAAATCCCTTCGTAGATAAATCGATCGGCATGCTAACTACTATAGTGTCACCGAGAACAAAACTTGGGAATATACTCTCTATTACATGAGTAATTGGGTAGTACGACTAAGGGTACGGTCTAGCCTCCTTAGTTGGTGCCCTGAGATATTGGGTCGAGTACTATTGTTCGACCCCACACGTATATAAGAGATCTATATCACAAGGAAAATGCTTTCATGTAGATACCCTACAAACCCTAAACCTTGGGATGACAACAACTAATCTATTACATTGCAACTTGGCCCCAACTAAATTTTTCACTGTAGAAACACTCCCTTCCAAAAAAAATTATTATTGAGAATTTGGGAATTTTGTCACTGCAGAAGTATTCAGGGTAGATTATAAATCCACAGGAGTAAAAAAAAACAAGTATGGGGCCCAATCATGCCCTTATTTGTGACCTAGTCCATTGGATCCATCTCTTCATTCTGCTCGCAGTGGTACCCTTCACTTTTAAGCCTTTTTTTCCCCATGGTCCCAACCCTCTCTGGGACACCCTTATTTTCCACCTATCCCATTGGACTCCTCTCTTTGTCCTGATCACCCTGGTACATATCACTTTTTGTTGCCCCAATTTCCATATCCACACCCCATCTACTGCCTAAGAAGCTACCATGCCAGCTACCCATACTCATACCCAATAAGATTGGGAATCTAAGTTGACCCTCTTAGAACAGGAAGTGGAATCCCTCCATATTTCCATACGCGTCCAAGTCAAAGAGTCCCTACACACAGAAGTCCAAGTAGACATTCATGTTTCCATGCAAGAATTCATGAAAGGTAAGAAGGTGGATTCCAATGCAAAACACCCCCAACATTCCCATCATGAGCATTCTCATTCGTCCCACTCCCCTTGGGGTTCTCCACACTCTTGGAATAAGGTGCCCAAAGTTGACATGCATAAATTTGATGGATCCAACCCAACATGGTGGGTTTCTCAAGTGGAACAATATTTCTCCCTTCATAATATTTGGGATGATGAGACCAAACTCCATGTAGGGGTTTTGTACCTGGATCAAGAATGATGAAAGTGATGGCAATGGCATAGGAAATTTTATCCAAGCATACCCACTTGGAACATGTTCACTAAAACAGTTTGTGCCTAATTTGATAGGGAATCACATTTTTAGGGACACCTCACCAAGTTGTGCCAAATTGGATCAGTCACATATTTCATCATGGAATTTGAACAGTTGGCTATCTGAACTGAAGGCTTATCTAATTCATTTTACCTTGAATTATTTAATGGTGGCTTAAAGGAAGCCATCTGAGATCATGTCAGCATGCATCATCCTACTACCTGGTTGCAAGTATGCCAATTAGCATTGGAAGCAGAGACCATCCTTGAGGCCCCTCCCATGAAGGATACATTCCTTGACTGTCCTTGCCCCAGGGCTCACCCCTCTCAGACACAAACCTTGAAGGTCCAAAAGATATCTCCAGCAAAAATGGAGGAACGTCGCAAGAAAGGACTTTTCTACTATTGTGATGAAAAGTATTCACCGGGACATAAATGTAGAGAACAAAATTTATTCCAGATTGATGCATCAACTTCCTCTCCCTATGAATACATTCCCTCAAATGAGGTTCCTGACCCAAAGGAGGCTCACCCAATTGATCACACCGAAGCTCCAATTGCAATCCTTGTGGAACCATAGGAACCTATCATATCTCTTCATGCCCTCTCGGGTATTTCTGCCCTGCAGACATTGAAGATCAAGGGCTACATCAAACATAGGTAGGTTGTGGTGTTGATTGATAGTGGTAGCACCCATAATTTTATTCACCGCAGACTTGCTGAGGAGATCCATTACTTTGTCCGCATTATTTCTAATTTTCAAATCCTCATTGTTAATGGTGGTACTACGAAGTGTGGGGGCCGCTATGAGAATTTCAAACTCCAAATGGGTGATTATCATTTGAAAACCCACATGTTATTTATTTCCATGGGTGGTTGTGAAATTGTATTGGGCATGGAATGGCTTCGCACTCTGGGACCAATCAAAATGGATTATCAAGAATTATATATGATATTCTCCCAAGAAGCTCACACCTACACCCTCTGAGGTCTCCAAGTGGGATCCCTTAAAATCATCAGCTCTCACGAGATGGATAAAATGTTGAAGAAAGTCCACCATTGTGTGATTTCTCAATTTCATTCCATCCAGATCACTAAACAACCTTCTCAAGTAGTTCCTCATAGCCTACAACTCATCTTGGACAAGTACCCCAAGGTATTTTAGGTTCCCACATAATTACCTCCCTCCAAGGGTGAGCATGATCATAGCATCTCTCTCCTTCTAGGAAATCAACCCCCCAATGTACATCCTTACAGATATCCATTTTCTGATAAAAATGAGATAGAAAATATGGTACAAGAATTACTGGAGGTGGTGGTAATCCACCATAGTACCAACCCATATTCTTCACCAGTGGTGATGGTCTTAAAAAAAAAGGTACTTGGCACATGTGTCCCGATTTCGGTGCCCTAAATAATTTGACCATCAAAGATAAGTTTCCCATTCCTGTCATTGATTATTTGTTGGTTGAACTCCAAGGTTTTTGTGTCTTCACCAAATTAGACCTCCTCTATGACTATCACCAGATATTGATGAAGGAGGAATATATTCCAAATACTTCTTTCAGAACTCATGAAGGACATTAAGAATTCTTGGTCATGCCTTTTGTCCTTTGCAATGCCCCATCCACCTTCCAAAGTATCATGAATAAAATATTGAAACCTTACCTTCGGAAATTTGTCCTGGTTTTATTTGATGACATCCTCATTTACAACTACACTTGGGATAGCCACCTTCTTCATGTGGACAAATTCCTTCACTTATTGCAGGCCAACCAATTGTTTGTCAAAAAGACAAAATGTCACTTTGGAACTAGCGAAGTGGAATACTTTGGATACATTGTGGGTCGATATGGGATAAAAGTGGACCCCAAAAAGATACAAGATATGCAGGAGTGGTCGCGGCCCACAACTTTAAAGTGCCTAAGGGGTTTTCTAGGTCTCACGGGATATTACAGGAAATTTTTCCACCATTATGGAAAAAATGCTAATCCCTTGACTGACCTTCTTAAGAAGAATGCAATGCATTGGACACCTGCTACTGAGCAATCCTTCACAAAGTTAAAGAAGGCCATGTGCACTACTCTTATCCTAGCAGCTCTTGACTTCAACAAAACCTTTGTGGTGGAATCAGATGCTTTTGGCACTGGTATAGGCACAATGCTCACACAAGATGGTCGACCTTTGGCCTTTACTAGCAAAGCGTTCAGTGGTCGCAATCTGGTCAGATCTACGTATGAAAAAGAAATGATGGCCATTCTCCATGCAGTGCACACATGGAGGCCATATCTTTTGGGACACGTTTTTTATATAAAAACAAATCACCATAGTCTAAAGTATTTTTCTGATCAACGATTATCCTCCCCGGAACAAAACAAGTGGCTGACCAAAATGTTGGGTTATGATTATGAAATCATATATAAAAAGGTTAAAGACAATGTCGTAGTTGATGCATTGTCAAGAAAACATGAGGAGGATGACTCCCTCTTTGACTTATCCTTCCTGGTCCCTGATTGGATTGAAGAAGTATGCCAAGAGTGTCTAACACACCCGACTATCTCCGGGATAATTCAGCGCCTTCAGGAGGACCCTAATCCTCCCATAGGCTACACTTGGCAGGATAATATTCTCATATATAAGGATCGCTCGGTCATATCACCCTCTTCAACACTCAAGCCAAGCCTCTTAAATGAGTTGCACTCATCATCTATTACAAGTCACTCAGCCTTCCAAAAGACCTTTGCTCGTGGACGTCGTTATTTGTTTTGGGAAGGTATGAAGAAGGATATCCTTCACTTTGTCATCGAATGTGAGTTGTGCCAACGTAATAAAGGTGAAACTATCAATTCTCCAGGAGCCCTACAACCCCTACCAAATCCAGCCTCTATGTGGACAGACATCTCCATGGACTTTATAGTGGGGCTTCCTAAAGTTGGGAACAAGTCAGTCATCATGGTGATGGTTGATCGCCTCTCCAAGTATGCTCATTTTTGTTCCTTACCCCACCCTTTCACACCGGAACTAGTAGCACAAGTTTTCATTGATCATATTTTCAAGTTACATGGCATTCCCACCTCTATTGTATCTGATCGTGACCCAACTTTCACCAATGCATTTTGGCAAGATTTGTTTAAATTACAGGGCACCCAACTAAACATGAGTATAGCCTAACACCCCCAATCTAACAACCAAATGGAAGTGGTCAACAAATGTTTGGAAACCTACTTACGGTGTTTTTTTTCGGACAAACAACTCCAGTGGGTGCAATGGCTCCCCTTGGCAGAATGGTGGTACAATACTTCCTATCATACAACCACTAAAATGACCCCATATGAAGTAGTGTATGGCCAACGCCCACCTACAGTCACTACCTATCTTCTAGGAACATCAAAGGTCCAATCTATTGATACATTGTTTCAAGGTTGAACAACCACCCTAGCAACTTTGAACGATAACCTCCACATGGCCCAAAATTGCATGAAGCAACAGGAAAACCAACATCATTCAGAAAAGGTTTTCTAGGAAGGTGATCAAGTGTTTCTCAGGCTCCAACCTTACAAGCAAACATCTCTCAAATCCCAAGGACATCACAAGTTGGCACCCAAGTTTTATGGGCCCTACCAAATCATCAACCATATTGGTTCAGTGGCCTACAAATTGGCCCTTCCAACTGCTTCCAAAATCCATCGAGTGTTCCATGTTTCTTGTCTAAAGAAAGTGGTGGGACAGAATTGCAGGGTCCAAACCATCCTTCCAGAATTAGATGAAGAAGGATCCCTTTGGATCCAACCAGAAGTAGTCATCAATACCCATGAATTTCAGTTGCAATGCATAACTATCAAGGAAGTATTGATCAAGTGGAAGGACACGTCACCATAGGATGCGAGTTGGGAACCAATGACCATACTCCAACAGTTTATGCACCTTCAACCTTGAGGACAAGGATGCTTTTGA